>JAXCGZ010023217.1:45000-55530 GCA_037179515.1 Halocaridina rubra
TTTATTTTTTTGCATCCATTGCGTAATTTTCTTTCATTCCAGTTCGAAATAAATGTGAACTACAAATCAAGTATTTTTCACTTGTATGTGATTTCAAATAGCCAATACACATTCATTTTTGTTTTTTACAGCATAGTGAATTAGTTGAAGCTCTTGTAAAAGAACCTGTCACAACATTCATGGATTTTTCGAGGTCGGGAGAAAAACTCGGTCGAATTCACATCACACTCTTACCTAAATCACCTCTGGCAAAGCATTTCCTGGCGCTCTGCACCGGGGAACACGGGCCGTCCTATGCCAACACTAACTTACTAAGGATGGGTAGGAAAGGTGATGATAAATGGGAGTGTATCGTCGGAGGTGATTACGAATATAATAATGGAAATGGTGGAGCTCCGATTTATGACTTAATTCATTCACCGAATGAAATACATAGATGTGAAGATAAACGAGGGGCGGTCATGTCACTATGTGCTGCATTAGATAGTCCAAAATTTGCACAATTTGAAATAAGGACGGGAAGAGGGGACTGGACAGCTGAATAAAAGGATATTCGGTCAGGTGAGGGATGGATATGACGTCTTGGAGAAGATCAGGAAACTCGATGACATTAAGGAAGTATTGATAGAAGACTGTGGAGTCATTCTGCAGATTCAAAATTAGTATAATTGGGTTTGTTGATATTACAACTATCTCTTTTCTATCTCTTTTCTATCTTCATCATATCCATATTTTTTCTCTTTATCCTTTTGGTATTTCTTTCTTTCTTTCCATCTTTAATATCTTGTTCATTTTCTTTGTCGTCTGGTTTTTCTTCATCATCAGCATTTTCTTTTTCCTTTCATGTTTTCTCTTTGAGTCTTTTTTTGTCTTTTCCTTTTCTTTTCTCTTAATTGATTTATTCTTTTTGATTTTTTTGATTTTTTTCTAATACTGGTTTGTATTTTTTCCTTTTCATCAATTTTACTTTTTTCGAATTTGTTATTTTTTTTTTATATAATAATTTCATCTTATGTTACATCATCTTTTTCGTCTTCTTCATCTTCCTCACCATCGTCATCATCATCATTTATCTTCATCTTTATCTTCATCTCTATCTTTCATTTTATCTTTATTTTTAACCATGAATTTATGGCCATCTTCACCTTTATCTTATCTATCTATCTATCTATATATATATATATATATATATATATATATATATATATATATATATATATATATATATATATATATATATATATATATATTTTTTTTTTTTTTTTTATTTATTATTTTTTTTTTATCTCATATAAAACATTGTTTGAGTTCAGTGACTCAAAGAAAATAAAACTCAAAGAGATATTTCAAAATTATGCGATTCGTCTACTAATGATGATGATGATGATGTTTGTGACAGTGATGATGATGATGATGGTGGTAATGGTCATGAAGACGGTGGCGAGGAGAATGATGATGACGATGATGATGTTAAATATAAAATATACTGTTCAGGCAATTTGCTTAATGGTACTCGTATAATGTTACTTATGCTCGTCCAATTCTTTGGTGCATCTCTTAATTCATGTCATAAGAATTCTGTATTTGCTCACTTTCGTTATTTTGTATGGGATCTAAATCTTGAATTCATCTTTAGTTTGACTCAAATAATAAGAGTTTGTTTTTACATTGTGATTATTAAGTTGTAAAGAATGATTAATCATGTCATGCTTGTCAGAATAACTCTTTAAGGAAAGGTAATGTTTCAGTAGAATGCTAAGTAATGATAGTATTCAAATATCGTAACACTTAAGTTTTAATTACCTATACTGTTGATTGTCTTAACTTTGAATATAGACTCTTAAATGCATAAGTTATTTTGAATGACTTTCAGTGCTTATTTTCACATAAAAGAAAAAAGTACAAAAAATGAAAGAATGCCAATATTGCAGTGCAGGATTGCTTAGTTATTTTTTTTTCAAAATAATCATGATGGTATCAAACTTTAAGAGTTCTTGTTCTCTTTCCTGTCAGATTTGTTATCATGTCAAACCAGATTATTATTAAACTCTCTCTCATACTGTAAAGGAAGATACACAAGTTTTAACATATCCTAATGAAAGGTGAACAGACTCAATCTACACTTATCAAAGAGGTCATAAACTTAAACTGAACCTACGAATAAATTGACAAGAATAAGTAGGACTGAATCAATATAATATGTTCAATACTAATGCAATTGACAAGAGCATAAAGTTGACCCCATGCCACTAGAGAACTGTTTGGTATGAGAAGAAAATTCTGTAATTGCAGAAAAATGGTTGAAAGTGAAGCTAATTTGGCAAAATCATTTTGAGATAGATAGATAGATAAAGAGAGAGAGAGAGAGAGAGAGAAATGAGGCTTGGAGACACTACATCAGTTAAAGCAAAGAGAGACTGTTATTACCAAGCAATGGTTTCTTTTGCAATTCACACTGTGAAAACAATATTATTATAAATATTACTTCTTGCAAATAAAGACATGATAATGGCTGTTATGAAGTTTTATTCTCCATAAGCTTTTGGCTAAATTATCAAGAATGAAATTTCTCTTTTTCAATGCACATTCCAATGATTATTAATTTTATTTCAATACTGAGTATATAAATAAAAGGCTCTGCAGAATGTACAACTTTTTTTTAATATTATAAGGAATCACAGCTATTTGTTAGCTATAATTTTTCTTACTCTCACAATAACACAATGTTGTATCTTCATCAATATTCTTCCACCATTTAATGTAAATTTAATTATGCTAAATACAGGATGGAGGTTTAATGATAACCCCGAGTACAAAAGAAATGGAGGGTTAATTATAACTCCAAAAAAATGAATATGGAGATTTATTGAAAAATACTGAAAATATTTATGGAGGTTTGTAAATAATTTCAAACAAGAAATATTCAGATTGACAATAAGGCTAAATGATGATTATGCAGATCTAATGAGAAATTTAAATAATGTATATGGAGGTGTAATGATACCTCCCACTGGAGAAAATTTAGGCGTTTTGATGATATATCTTAATAATGGATATATACACTTAATGATAACCCCAAATTCTAAATGTATTGCTTCAATAACTCCAAAGAATGAATTTGTAGCTTTAATGATAACTCCAAAGAATGAAATTGTAGCTTTAATGATAACTCCAAAGAATGAATTTGTAGCTTTCATGACACCTCCAAAGAATGAATTTGTAGCTTTAATGATAACTCCAAAAAATGACTTTGTAGCATTAATGATAACTCCATATAATGAACCAGTAGCATCATTGATAACTCCCAGTAACGAATATGGAGGTTAAATGAAAACAATAAAATAATGGAGGTTCATTAACCCTAAATAATGTTTATGGAATTCTAATGATAACTCTTATTGCAATGTAAGTGCATGAATGTATACTTTTAGACTTAGTATGTGTACTTATTAATTTCTATCATGCATACACGTATAGTCGTATGTATAATATGTAGTTTATTATGAAGGCTGGCTGTAGAAGACTTGGAGAAAGGAATGTAGGTCACTAATGGATTTTAGCCATTAACCCTTCACCTCCTTGATAACGCTTATTGCATCGCCTTTTTGAACAAAGAACCGTTGTAAGCAAGTCATAACTCAACTTAGTCCTAGTACCAAGGACCCCAACAAACTAGAGGAGTTTGTGGGACTTTCTTACAAAAAGTCAGTTGCCGTCGTGAGATGCTACGAGGCACTCATTCTTACTGTGTTTGTTGACAGTACTTATAAGTTTGTTAAAGAGTAGTTAGTTGCTGTCGTGAGATGCTACGAGGCACTCATTTTTACTGTGTTTGTTGACAGTACTTATAAGTTTATTAAAGAGTAGTTAGTTGCTGTCTTGAGAGGCTACGAGGCACTCATTTTTACTGTGTTTGTTGACAGTAGTTATAAGTTTGTTAAAGAGTAATTAGTTGCTCTCGTGAGACCTTACGAGACACTCAAGTAGAAAACGTAATAGAGATACGTGGATCAGAAGAAGATTCGGATTCCCGTGATTGCTGACGACATCAGGGTTATCCGGATAGATGAGTACAGATGTATTGTATTTCTAACAATATTTATAACTACGTGTGAGGGACAGAATGAGCTCATTTAATTGAACACTCGTAGGTAGAATGTATGTTAGAAAATTTATTATTCTGTATGAGGAAGTTTTAATTTAAGGTGAGGAGAGTTTATTTAAATATTCACATATCAGCAGTTCATAAACCCCCTTATAAAATATTTGCATGTATGTCTATGCATGTAATATTAATTATATTTTATTGGTAGAGGATTTAATTTGAGATCGTGGTAGGCCTCTACTGAAGCCGTGTCAGGATTTCCGAATTTAGGGGGTTATTAGATCGAAGGGTAATAACACACAGGAAATCCTCCACATATATATATATATATATATATATATATATATATATATATATATATATATATATATATATATATATATATATATATATATATATATATATATATATATATATATATATATATATATATATATATATATATATATATATATATATATATATATATATATATATATATATATATATATATATATATATATATATAAAACACCTGGTAACATATAAGAAATTTTAATTTGGCGCCACCATCTCGTAATAGAAAAAAGAAAGAAGAAGAAGCGTCCAGAAATGTAAACAAACACCTCATGTGTATTATTTTCTTGTGTCACTACTACTACATTTGAATTGTTTTTTTAATATATTTTGTACCCATGAGAGCCAGAAAATGTAAGTAATATATATTGTCAGTATACATTGGTAAAAATGTATAGATAGATTTATTAGATAATAATAGTTTTAAGGTAAAATTCATGTGTAAATAGAGTCGGTGTTTTGATGACGCCTTTACTGGTAGGCCATGTTTGAACAACATGTACATGAAGCAGACTTGCTGAAAATAAGTTCATTGAATATTATGGAATGACAGACTTGTTGTTTTTACTTAAGATTTGTGTAGCCTATTGTATAAATATTTCTCTTAGTCTCACCATGTCTCAGGCTGTAAATAGCCTTGGCTACTTCAGGTTTTGATAATTCCATATTTTTGTTGCCATTATTTCCTCGTCACTAGGCCTGGCTTCGAGTGATATTATTAATGACTTTTTATTTCTATAACTTTAGGCCTAGCTAGGCTAGATTAATCTTAGTAGATATACCTCAGATGATTAATTAATATACCTACTTATGATTTCTTATTTTTTATAATTATTATTTAACTCTTGCACTACTTTATTATTTGTTTCTTTATTTATTCTTATATTTATGTCTCATAAGTGGTATGTATAACATCATATATATATATATATATATATATATATATATATATATATATATATATATATATATATATATATATATATATATATATACACACAAATATTTATAGAATAGTATGTCTTGCCCTTTATTTGATTTTGAATATACCATTTGTTATAAATATTGTATTGCTATGATGATTATTTCTTTTGTATATGAAACTTTAGTTTATAATTTCTATGTTTACTTATATACTTGTTTTTCTTTGTTTTATATACAGTATGGACCTTTCTTTTATTCATTCATTTGTTGACTTGCTTTATAAACCAATAAGAAAAGTCCCAAAAATCTGGTTTTTACTGCTCTATAATCCTAGAAAATAAAATAAAAAGTAACGCAAGAAATCTAAAGGACATACCTATTGATTAATATGCCTACTTACACAGGTGTAATATATATATATATATATATATATATATATATATATATATATATATATATATATATATATATATATATATATATATATATATATATATATAAAGGCCATAGTTATATAAATATTGATACAAGTGTCATGAAATATCTAAAAACATATCATTTTCCATGGTCCCAAAACTCTTGTGGAAAGCTCCCTCTAGACGCTCTTTTTTTTTTCTTCTCAGATCAGCGCAAGAAGAAGAATTGTTTACAACCACTGTTCACCCTCGTGTGTAGTGTTAGCTGTTTTCAATACTGAAGGTAATTATATACTTTTATATGTACTTTGAATAGGACATTTAGTGTCACAAATACTTATTATAGGGGAAGTGGGAGTGACTAGCTAAGGAAATCTATGCCATTTATTTACGGTTTTAACCCTTCGTTATAACAAAATTGTCTATGAAAAAAACCCTTTAAATCAATCCAGATTTTCAGTAGGATATATATATATATATATATATATATATATATATATATATATATATATATATATATATATATATATATATATATATATATATATATGTTTCTGTGTTTTTTGTTTCGAACATTTTTAATTGCCATTTGTTTCTGTATTTTTGTTTTTAACTTTTCTGATAGTCTTCAGTGATAGAAGTTGCCTCTGAGGTGTCAAGCCACTTAGAGAACATATAGTAACGAGATCTACATTTTGATATTGCAGTGGCTAAGAGCGTTCAACTCAGGAAGTATGGTGCCAAATGGGTGTTCAATCCCACTGCAGATGTTAGGAAGGACATTCACCCCTAATCCCCCTAGCTCCAACACATCTGTGTCCACCTCATTCAAATAGATTCATATTGGAGCATAGAATGGCATACAGACACTCAGTAGGCTCCTCAGCACATATTACTTCCTCTGAACACAGAAATCATCTTAGAAATGAGATTAAAATATAAGATTTGGGCAATAAATGGCAGCTGACTAGCTCTTGAATACATGTCATTGGCTAATGAATGACTAACAGGAAAGCACATGTACATTTTGATGCCAGAACACTGAGCTTGTAAGACCTCTTCTCCCTAGTGAACAGTAATGGTTATGTCTCCTCCTTGTTTTTCTTCCTTCTCTTGTCTTTTTCTTTTTGTTCTTTTTCTATTTCTTGTTCTTTTTCTTCTTACTTTTCGTCCTTTTTCTTTTTCTTCTTTTTCTCTGAGAGGGAGAGTATCAATCCTTGTATCTTGTAGAAGTGTGATAAATAATGTGAGTCTGCTAATATAGATTGTAATAATGGCTAAATATGGTTGTTAACGTTAACAAACATCTACAGTAGAGTTGAGATTTAATATTCAATAAGTAACTGTCTTTTCCCTACCACAGTCATTCCACATAAGTTGAAAGGTATCTTGTAAAGATAAATAACCCCCATAACCCCATGTAAAGTTGAATAACCCTATAATCAAACTTGTAAAGTTAAATAACCCCATAATTAAACTTGCAAAGTTGAGTAACCCGTTGTTTGCCGTTATAAGAACCGATACAGACGCCATCGTCAAATCTCTCGGCTTCTTCCGTCAGGAGCCACCACAGCAAATCGACCGTCACCATATTGCCTCATTCCCTGGACCTTCCTCCATCACACCATACACCCTCATGTCCCACCTCACAATATCCATAAAACTCCTCATCCTGGCACCTTCATCCTCCACACCCTGCTCCCAAGTATGGTAAAAATAAGGTTATATCCATATCATTCCTTTCTTTTCAGAAATGAGGATTTATGTAATAGAGTGCCGGAATAACTGAGAGAAGTGTTTATAATGGGAGATATCTTTCCGATGGTCACTGTGCTGTGAATCATCCTATGTCTCACCTTTCAAGAATTGTAACCACTCTGCTGCTTTGGTCCCCACAGTATTGCATGGTGATCATTCTTAATATTAGCCTATTTTTTCCTATAACGATTTCACAGGAGCCATCAACAATACAGACACTCCCTTTACTTACAAACGCTTTAGGCTCCAAAAGTCTGTTCGCAAATAGAATTGTTCTTGAGTTGTGTTTACGTAAAAAGAGTACTGTACAGTATCTATGTATTCGGTACTGTACAGTGCTTAGGCTGAAGACAATACTACATAAAGCATAAAGAATAAAGTATTATTGAATTTTAATACAGTAATAATAATGTAGCTCTGCACAGTAATACATGCATTAATACATGGGCAGATACTGGGTAGGTTTTTGTTATCTGCAAATGTTCGTAGCTTGGTTGCTCGTAATTATGGGAGCGTCTGTACTAATTTTGTTACTTTTAGTAACCTCTATTTTTTTTCAATATAATATATATGCATCAGGGGAGACCGAGGTAACTCGGTGTTAGAATGCGCAAGTTGAGAAGTGACGAGCCCGACATTCATGAATTCGATAGGAACTAATTGACACAAAGCTCCTAAGAAAAAGTATTTGTGTATGATAATAGTTTCAATATCCATTTGGCTGAGCCTGTATCTACAGAGTTTATCATCTAAGATAATATGCTAGTTGTGGAGGAGAAAGAATTCCATCCACGTATTCCCTGCATGTTGTAGGAGGCAACTTGTGGGGACAAGTATTGTGGTGTTGAAGAAAAAGGCCTCCCTTCATATACCTGGTGATGCATAAAACGTGATATAGAAGTATGGGTTGGAAGGAATGGCAATTTTTATCTTTTTCACTTCCCCAATGAACTTCTGAGAGGAGTGACAATGGGTAGCTTATAATTGGAGCCTTTGTGCCTTCCTATATTTAGCATTGTTCCCTCCCCTAGTATCAGCTGATGAATACATTCAAAATAAAAAAAAATAGAAAATATTTTGTTGTTGTGTATGGCTCTTTTTGTCTTGATTGGCAGCTAGATTGCTACTCGCATGAGCTAAAGATGAGGAAGAAGTTCTTATTCCATTTTACACTTCCTCCCTCTCTCATCTTTGTTGATTAACTCCAGGGAATAGACAGTCAATGCATTATGAAATTGAGCACCATTGCGGGAATTGCCAGTGCTTGGTGTAAATCATTTTGTAGTTGAATAAATTAATGTTTTTAATCTATCTTCTGTTGTCATAATGCACTTGATTAGAGGTTTTGGAGTGATGTTTTATAATGTTGTTTTCCTCATTTAGGCTGCTCTTCTTGCAAAAACAATCATAGACAAAACTTCTTTATCTGAGCAGATGGGCAGAGAGAGAAAAGATTGATCTGACTTTATAGAGCTGGCCACGATTACTCATGCAGCATAATCCATAATACCCCATGTTGCTTATCTCTTTGCCAGTGTACATGCTGTTATTCGAATAATAAGTTATTGTTAAAGTAAGTTTTGTTCATTTCATTGAAGTATTTTAATATTTTTTGCCTCACAGCACAAGATTCATGCCCTCTTGACAAGTAGATGACCTTGGTAGGATGGTGGGTGGAAATTGTGGTAACCCTTAATCCCCAAAGAGCTAAGAGGAGTGAGCGTGTTATATTAGCTTCAGGTGAATGTGTATGCTTTGACATTCCTTTTCCCAGGGGATATCATCCATTGTATTTACATAAGCTTCCCTACTTACAAACTACCGAGTTACTCACAAAAACCTACCCATTATTTACTCACATATTAATGTATGTATTACTATATTGTACTGTATTATTTCATTATTATCACTGTATTATTATTCATTGATACTGTATAGTTTGTTTAATGTGTTAATTAAGTGTCTTTAGCCTATGTACTGTACAGTACATAGGCTAAAGACACAGCACTGCATATTTGGCCTGTGGCCTGCAAAAGCCTGAATTAGATATTATAGAAATTTCTGGTTCATTATCCCCTTACAGGCATGTTTTTCTAGGAATTCTCTTATATTTTGTGAAACCATCAGTCATGTATAGATGCTTATAATGTCATTGGTCAAGTACCACGATAGCACAGTAGTGTCCTAGGTTCAAGTCCCAGTCGGGGTAAAAATTATTTATGTTTTCACATATGGTAATTTGCTTATTTGAGTATTATTGGTCCCGAATGAGATTAGGAGATGAATTCAATGTGAAAACGAAGCCACGAGTGAGGTTGGGGGAAACTGTAATATGAACAGAGTGGCATTCAGATAGAATACGTTCATCCGTAGTATAGCAGATAAAAGCTGTAAGGGGTGTTTCCCTTTTAAAACCTTCTGTGGTGTAGTTGGTAGCACCTTGGCATAGTACTTATGTGACCTAAGTTCAGATCCCGGTCAGGGTAAAAATTATTCATGTTTTCACATATGGTAATGTGCTTATTTGATTATTGTTGATCCCGAATGAGATTGGGAGTTGATTTAAAGGCGAAAACAAATCCACGAGTGAGGTTGGGGGAAACTGTAATATGAACATAGTGGGATTCAGATAGAATGCGTTCATCCCTAGTATAGCAGATAAAAGCTGTAAGGTGTGTTTCCCTTTTAAGACCTTCTGTGGTGTAGTTAGTAGCGCCTTGGCATAGTAATTATATGACATAGGTTCCAATCCCGGTCGGGATAAATATTATTCATGTGTTCATGTATGATAATGTGCTTATAAAATGCGAAAACGAAGTCATGAGTGAGGTTGGGGGAAACTGTAATATGAACAGAGTGGCATTCAGATAGAATGCCTTCATCCCTATTATAGCAGATAAAAGCTGTAAGGTGTGTTTCCCTTTTAAGACCTTCTGTGGTGTAGTTGGTAGTGCCTTGGCATAGTGCTTATATAACCTAGGTTCAGATCCT
>JAXCGZ010023218.1:0-2500 GCA_037179515.1 Halocaridina rubra
TTATAATACATATATTTTATAATTTATATATTACTGCATTTATTTTTTCATAGTCATAATTATTTGCTACAAAATTTATTATTAAATTAATCTATTTACTCATTTATTATCTCATTATATTCTTAATTATTTTTCTTCTTCATTCCTCTCCTCGTACTTATTTTTCAAATTATATATTCAATCATAGGCTAAAACAGCCGTATCTTAATTACTCCACCATATATATATATATATATATATATATATATATATATATATATATATATATATATATATATATATATATATATATATATATATAATCAAATAAATATGAACACTTATAAACAAATATATAAAAAAAACATAATTCATAAATAAAACAACAAAATAAATGCATAAACAAAGAAATACATATATAATAATTAACTAAATTAACAAAAGCAAAATATCATCCAAAGAACATTTGGAAAATGTCAAACCTACCAAACAATGCAGTTTCTCTCTCTCTCTCTCTCTCTCTCTCTCTCTCTCTCTCTCTCTCTCTCTCTCTCTCTCTCTCTCTCTCTCTCTCTCTCTCTCTCTCTCTCTCTCTCCATTAAGTGCAATGGCCCATTAACAAAAGTTGGCACTGCAGTGTCACCTCCCTCCCTGCCCCTTACCTCCCCTTCCCCTGGTGTCCCTAACCTCAAATGTCACTCCCTAGAGCACGACATTCCCCCCCCCCCCCTCCTTTTTAAAGACCCCCCCTTCTTAACCTTACCGAACCGTCGTCAATTCTCTCTCTCTCTCTCTCTCTCTCTCTCTCTCTCTCTATATATATATATATATATATATATATATATATATATATATATATATATATATTTCAATCGCTTTCTCTTTACCTATCTATTTATATGTTTCTATCACTTTATCTATCTACCTATCTATCTATCTATTTCAATCGCTTTCTCTCTGTGTATCTATATGTTTCTATCACTTTATCTATCTATCTATCTATTTCAAACGCTTTCTCTTTACCTATCTATCTATATGTTCTATCACTTTATCTATCTCTCTATATGTTTCTATCGTCTTATCTATCTTTCTATCTATCCATATGTTTCAATCGCTTTCTCGTTATCTATCTATTTATCTATCTTTCAAAAAGGCAAGTGTAGAAATTATCAAGTTTTTATGTCATGCTGAAACTAAAGAAGGAGCGTTTCTACGAAGTAATCCATCAACCAAAGGAGTAAAAATAATATATATGTATAAAACATTATCATAAAAAAAACATATAAACATACACATATACATATAAATATATTTCTGTAGAAAACTGTACCAAACAAGTATACATGTGATACAGGTATTTATAGACAGTCATGTATAAATCTCTAAAGCCGCATTCACACCAAAGTGGAACGTCGCACGTGTTATGCCAGTTGAAAACAAACAGATGGAAATATATGAAAGCTTTCACACAGAAGTGCCATGACACGTCCCATGTGCCACGTGCGACTTCCGACGCAAATCGCACGTGGAACATGGGACATGTCACTCCACTTCTGTGTGAAAGGTTTCATATATTTCCGAATGTTCGTTTTTAACTGGCGTGCCACGTGCGTCGCGCAACTTTGGCGTGAAAACGGTCTAATACGTACATAAAGAAACACATGCTTACGCAACTTGCAAATTCACACAAACATACATAAACACATACAAAACACAACACAAACACACATGAGTATATCTGAAGATCTATCAAAAGAAATACATATACACAGTGCTGATGAATCCCTTCAATACACAGACACACACAATACACAAATACACCTACATACAAGTACAGCCCCTCAAAAACATACACCAAAGATATAAATTATGCTACACAGATCACTTGAACATAAACACAAATACACCTACACACTCATAAAATCTCAAGCACATACACGCATATATATACAATCAAAGAATCACATCTACACCTTGCGATGGCAGCAGCCGTCCGTTACGATACTACAACTGAGGGTCTCCTGGATTTGAATAGGACTGTGCAGGATAGTTCGATGATAAGGCTTTATTGTATGATTGTGACACCAGGACGGGCCAAAAAAAATATCTACCCACATCGGGCCTGGGCACGAAGAAAGCAGAGAGACAAACAAACAAACACATTAATTTCCATTTTATACAAAGGCTATTCTTCTACAAAACTAAGAGTACACTTATAAGTAGACATGTAATTAAGCAAAAAGTGAACAGCAAATTAAAATTACCTTGAGTTAACAGATACATATAAAATTATAATAACAATAATCATACTGTAATAAAATGCTTACAATTTAATGTCAATAATGAAGTAGTAATAATAACACTCGATACAGGATCGTTGCTATCGGCATCATCACCATGTTTGTATTCCTTACAATGAGAATAATTAGCTCTTAGCTTAGAGATCAAAGGCGGCGATATCTATTTACATATAGAATAGTTAGTGATAAGGAAAATTGCATTATATCATTAAGTTTGATTA
>JAXCGZ010023218.1:7500-32500 GCA_037179515.1 Halocaridina rubra
CTAAATACACAAATAATCTTTTAAAAAATAGCAATAAATTAAAAAAAGTGAACGAATAATTTTGAAATTAATACGCAAAAAATAAAGAAATCAATAAAAATATACCCAAAAAATTAAAATATATATTATTAAAAAAAAATACATCCGCAAAAAATACAAAATACATACACTGCAATGTAATAATAAAAACGTTAAAAAATAATAGATACACAAAGAAAAAAATATATAATATGTAAATAAAAAAATCACCGTAAAAGTAAACTCTCTCTCTCTCTCTCTCTCTCTCTCTCTCTCTATATATATATATATATATATATATATATATATATATATATAATATATATATATATATATATATATATATATATATATATATATATATATACATATATATATATATATATATATATATATATATATATATATATATATATATATATATATATATATATATACACGCGAAAATAATGAAATATATAAATGCAAAAATTATTACGGAAAAACACTAAATACGCGAGAAAAACACCATTCCACATTTAATGCCATTGAATATGTGATAAAAAAATAGGTAAAATAATTATGTGTGTGTGTGTGTGTGTTTATGTGCGCGCGCATATCCACAAAAAAGCGCGCAAAAAAATATGCCAAAATTCTTTCATTGAAAAACATTCAGGCAAGGGGGTACTTAACACCCAACTCAAACGCCCTCGTAACCCTCACTCAATCCTCCTCCTAGCCCCTACTCAAACCGCCTCCTAACCCCACTCAAACCCCCTCCTAAACCCCATTCAAACCCCTCCTGAACCCAATCAAACCCCCTCCTAAACCCGACTCAAACCTCTAACTAACCGTTCTCGTTCCCCACGTAAACTCCTTACGAACCCCACTCAAACCCCTTCTCTCTATATAAATACCCAGAATTCATATGGGCATATCATCGCACATACATTACTGTCTTGCAATGAGAACCTGCAAAATAATTCTATAGAATACTCCATGAGTAAGCTTTGCCCCCGCTATCCTTTAATCCCATTTCCTTGGAAAAGTGTTGTACAGTAGTTGTTCCCGATTCCCAGGAATGTGACAACAGCAGAGATTCCAATTATATATATATATATATATATATATATATATATATATATATATATATATATATATATATATATATATATATATATATCACTACCTGAATAATCCTTTAGGTAGCTTTGTCCCCGCATTCCTTTAATCCCAACTGCATACTGGAAAAGAGAGATGGAGTAGTTCCCCATCTCTTAGTCACAAAATAGTAGTCGTGATTTCCATACGATATTTATAACTACGATAATATTCTCTCTCTCTCTCTCTCTCTCTCTCTCTCCTCTCTCTCTCTCTCTCTCTCTCTCTCTCTCTCTCTCTCTCTCTCTCTCTCAGTAGTACAAAATTATACAGACTAAAGAATACCTTGAAATGGCCCTCACTGTCCTTTAAAACTCCACGGCAGAACAATTTGAGAATTTACCTAAAAGTCTTGATGTGGTTCACCGTTTCCTAGTCATAGAGTCATATAGCCTGTCTTATTCCTATTATGTAACACTCTCCTATTTCTGCCTTGTTCTTAACCTTCTACTTTTTCTTCATCTTAATGTTTTCTTTTTGCCCGGGCCTGATAAGGGTTTTTTTTTTTTTTGCCTGTCCCGGTGTCACACTCATTATATATATATATATATATATATATATATATATATATATATATATATATATATATATATATATATATATATATATATATTATATATATATATATATATATATATATATATATATATATATATATATATTTATATATATATATATATATATATATATATATATATATATATATATATATATATATTAAAGGGCACGAGAATAGTGTAAACATATGCAAATTTCTTTAATGTGTAAATCCGGGACGGGCACAGAAAATTGCCCTCATCTTGCCCGGGCACCAAGAGAACATTCAAGATAAAACAGCTGCTTAAGCACAAGTTAGAAATAAGAGAACGATTCACAATAAAAATACGGGATGAAGGAATAGTCAAAATAATGAAGACACTTAATAGATTTCTTGAACATGTTTCTGGAATACTGTCGAAGTGGTTCCCCGTTTCCGAGTCACATAACAGAAGCAGAGATTCCAATATTTAAAACAGTATGAGAATACAGTAAAAAAAAAAATTATATAGTAATCTTTTTTGTTTAGCTTTGCACCCGCTATCCTTTAATCCAAACAAGAGCCAATTTGTTCGAATATAAATAAACTAATTGAACTCCTCTCACCCTGGGGCTGCGGTGGCTCAACAGGAGGGTGCGCGAGTGGGGAAGTCACAAAATGCGCATCTAGCCTTAATTCCCCAGCTCCCACCAGTTTGTGTCCGGCCCCATATGAATGGGGACTAATTGTGACACAAAATCAATGCATTAGTATTAAATGTGAACTCCTCCCCCCCCGAATTCCCCCCTTTCTGTGCCTACTTCCTTACCCCCCCAACCCCATCTCCTTCCCATCCACCCACGCACTGCAACGGAAAAATGCTGAGTCAGGGTATGCCTATCTTGCATTCGAATGGAACTTACACTGTCAAGGGTCTCCTGGGTATGCGCGCGCGCTGTGTGTGTGTGTGTGTGTGTGTGTGTGTGTGTGTGTGTGTGTGTGTGTGACCTAATTGTGATTACCTAATTGTGTTTACGGGAAAGAGCCCAAAGCTCGTATCTTCCCGTCTCCTGATCGGTGCCATTTTAGACTTAGTGATACTTATCATACCTGTCCTTAAAACTATGGATTCAGGTAGCATTAACTACCTCCTCGCTTAGCAGTGTGTCTGAGTGTGTGTGTGTGTGTGTGTGTATGTGCGTAGCTTTGCACTGTTGCAATCATTTTTGACTCTGATTTTCTATTTACCTATTGATTTATATTTCAGTCTTCTTTCTATTTATTTTTTCATATTCTCTTTTGCTTCCTCTTTCTCTTCCTCCTTCTCATCCTAGTCCTCCTTCACCTCTTTTCTTCATCTTCCTCTACTTCTTTCTTCTTTTCCTCCACTATTTCAATATCCTCTCTTTTTATTCGGACTTTTTTTCTTCTTATTTTGTCTTCTTGTTTGTCATCATTCTTCTCTCCTCTTCCTCCTCCTCCTCTTCCTTCTCCTCCTCTCACTGTTAATTAGAACATCATCATCAACTGCTTCCTTATTTTCCATCTCCTTCATCCTCTCTCTTCTTCCTTCTTCCTTTTCTATCTCCTCTTTCACCATTTCTATAATGATAATTACAACTAAATCTCACAATCATCCTCCTCACCCTTCTCCTCCGCCTCCTCCTCCTCCACATTTTTTTTTTCATTCTCAATAATTACACTTATTTCGATAATCCTTTTCCTCCTCTACCGCCACTATCTCAACCTTCTCCCTCTCCTCCTCTCCTTCATCATCATTTCTCCTTTTCTTTCTCCTCCTCCTCCTCCTCCACAATTTCTAACTCAAAAAACAAAACTTATTCCACTCAATCCTTCTCTTCTTCAACCTCTTTCTCCTCCTCCTCCTCCTCCACGATTCCAACTCATCTTTCTCCTCCTCCTCCTTCACGATTTCTACTCATCTTTCTCCTCTCCTCCTCCTTCACGATTTCTACTCATCCTTCTCCTCCTCTTCCACAATTGCCAACTCGATTAAAATTCATTTCACTCATTCTTCGCTTCTTCCACCTCCTTCTCCTCCACAATTTCTACACCTCCTCCTCCTCCACAGTTTCTAACTCAATAACATCATCCAATCATCATTTTCCAGTTCTCCTCCACCTCCATAATTTCTAACTCAATAATTGTATCTACTCCTCCTTTTCTCCGCTTGCTCCTCCTCCTCCTCCTCCTCACAATCTTTCACTCGGGATAATTTTGATAAAGGGGAACATCATCATCAATGGACAACCTCACCTCAAGTATACATAAGGACAAGAAAAATAATCAAATATTCTCTCTCTCTCTCTCTCTCTCTCTCTCTCTCTCTCTCTCTCTCTTTAAGAGGTGCCAATAAAACGCTCGGGTGAGAAAGCCATATACACGCCGCCGATCATATATATAAAGTACACGCCGCCGATCATATATATAAAGTACTAAGAGCTTCTGACACTATTAAAGGAGGAGGAGGAGAAGAAGGAGGGAGGAGGAGGAGGAGGAGAAAAAATAAGACAAAAAAGAAGAAGAAGACCGTACTTTTTAAACAAAAGCTTTACTTCTAAAAGAAATTAAAGTATCGACAACAATCGCTTGGGAGATAGGCCCTGTCATCTCAGCAGTCACACTAATTAGCATTCTATCAACCACTTATACTGAGTGAGAGAGAGAAGAGAGAGAGAGAGAGAAGAGAGAGAGAGAGAGAGAGAGAGAGAGAGAGAGAGAGAGAGAGAGAGAGAGAGAGAGAGAGAGTGCCCTTCCAAGAGGTGAATTAGCGTGTGTGTGTGTGTGTGTGTGTGTGTGTGTGTGTGTGTGGTGTATATGTACGTGTGTAGCTAGTGTCAGGGCCCACCTACTTCTTTATCTTTATTTGGTGGCGTAGAGAACGTAGGTGTGTTTGGGGTAAGGGGGAAAGGGAGTCAATGGGGGGGGTTTAAGGCCGTACTCAGCTTTTAGGTAAAAGCATTGTTAATCTTCTGATGCTGTTCTTGTTGTTGTTGTTGTTCGTAAATGATTAAAGCTATTATTGATGTTTTTGTCTTGCTAGTGTTATTTGTTTTCTGTTCGTCACACTCTTCCTTCTCGTTGCTAATAGTTGTTAATGTTGTTGTTGTGGTTGTTTTGTGTTATTGTTGCTAATGATATCGCTGTTATTTTTTGTTTTTTTTTATTTATTTTAATTTTCTTCTCCAAATCTGGATATCACTTCTTATTTTACCTCTTTGTTTCTTCTTCCTCTTGACACGTTTCTTCTACTTTTTCTTCTACTTCTCCATCCTCTTCCTTCGCTGTCTTGGCGATTTCCTTCTCTATCCTTTTCTCCTCTTGACTCCTCTTCTTGTCCTCTTAATACTACAACTACTTCCCCTACTTCTCCAGATTCATCTTTCCCTTTCCTTGTTTCTTTATTTTGTCCTCTTGTTATTCCTCTTCCTTGCTCTTATTTACCATTTCTTGAAGTATCAAGGCTTCCTTCCTCATGTTTTAGTACAGTGGTAACGCGCTGGCTTCGCATTCACGAGGTCGAAAGATCGGTTCCCGTCCAAGACCGAGAGTTTAAGCTGTTCCTGGCTGGTACTGCTGTGGTTGGGCACCACAGTGGGGGGTTGGGGCTTGCCCCGGCTGACGAATACCCATTGTATTGTAATGGGAATAAAGGTTTATTATTATTATTTATTATTATCATTCATTTCCTCTTCATCCTTCCTCTACATTCTCCCCCATTCACCACCACTTCTTGATTCCCTTCTCTTCGTTTTCCTCTTTATTTGTTCCTTCTCTTCCCTTTTCCTCTTCTCTTCATTATCTTCCTCTTCCTGTTTATCCTCCTAATTTCCTCTTATCACCACCTCCAGTAATTCGTATTTTTTTTCTCCTCTTTACTGTTCCTCTTATTCTTATTTTACATTCCTCCCATTTTCACCACTTCTGTTCCCTTCTTCCTCATCCTATACATACACTCACACACACACACACACACACACACACACACACACACACACACACACACACACACATATATATATATATATATATATCTATATATATCTATATCTATATCTACAAACAAACACACACACACACGCAAACAAAAACACAATGCGTAAATAAATGAAACCGACCAGGAGACGGGGATAGAGCATAGGGCTTTTTCCCCGAGAGCATAATTTCGTAAATACATACACACACACACACACACACGTGCGTACACACGCACGCACACGTTTTATCACCTCCAAAAGCACCTGTGCTTCTCCCTAACACCTGTCACTCGGCGTCTCCAAGGAGCAATAAATCCTCGAAATATCCCACTCAAAACCAAGCCTTGAAGGTCGTCCTTCAACCTCGGTCAATGGCACGAGTTATATCTCGATATCTGCAATGCATCGAAAAAAAAGGTCAAATTCATAACTGTCTTATTTTTATCTTTTTCAATCTTCTTTTCTCCTCCTCTACTCTTTTCTTCTTCCACTTTACTGATGCCAAAAGGATGGAACCAGTGTGTGTGTGTGTGTGTGTGTGTGTGTGTGTGTGTGTGTGTGTGTGTGTGTGTGTGTGTGTGTGTGTGTGGTGTGTACATAAGTATATTCTAATTAGGTCAAATATATGATTATTTTCATTTTCTTCTTCAATTCTGCTTTTCTATTTTTTTCCATTTATTTATCCTCTTTCTTCCTTTCCTCCTCCATATTCATATTTTCTATTTTACCAGCAGGATTGTATATATGATATATGCATTCTAATTAGGTAAGAGTTAGAATCAAATATAGAATTAGCATTCTTTCTTTCTGTTATCCGTTTCTTCTCCTTCTCTTCCAAATGCTACTCTAATCCTTTCTCTTTTTTTCTTCCTGTTCCTCCTTCTGAGTGAGAGAGAGAGAGAGAGAGAGAGAGAGAGAGAGAGAGAGAGAGAGAGAGAGAGAGAGAGAGAGAGAGAGAGAGCCCAGAGAGACCAGAGAGAGAGTCTCTCTCTCTCTCTCTCTCTCTCTCACTCTCTCGCGCTCTCTCTCTCGCTCTCTCTCTCGCACGCTCTCACACTCTCTCTCTCTCTCTCTCTCTCTCTCTCTCTCTCTCTCTCTCTCTCCCACTTTGCTCTTGAAGCGTATTGAAGTGATACAACCAGTATGTCACTTAGGGATTTTTTTTTACTGTGAATTAACCACAATTACCAGAGTTCTCTGAACGCAGGAACCTCCCCTTGGGACCTGCCACAGACACACACCCACGGTATCTCCCCAAGTAGTAAACCCATTTACAATCCTGTTCCTTTTCCCCCTCAGGTGCTAAATGCCGTGTCAACGTAACTGGGTCTAAGGGGAATGTATTAACATGACTAAGAATAACCGAGGGAGGGCCTGAAAGAAAGGAGGAGGAGCAAGGCGAATTACAGGACGGGAGTTAGAGAAGAGGAGGAGCCAATGGTAAATAAAAGGTGGAGCTTGGAGAAATGAGGAGGAGCCAGCGATATATAAAAGGTGGAGCTTAGTAAAATGAGGAGGAGCCAATGGTTAATAAACGGCGGAGCCAAAGGGAAATTAAGGCTGGGCTTCTATGATAGAGGTAGAGCAAAGATAAATTACGGGCTTGGAAAGGGCTCAGGGATAGGAGACAAATATGGAAATCATAGGCAGAATTTTAGGGCTTGAGGGTTCGCGCCCAGTCACGGACTGAGGTTAGTAAGACCATACACTCAGGGTAACGATTGCATCTGCCAAAACAAGTCCTTCGTAAGAAGGCAACCGTCCTAGCCCTTAGTAGAAAAGGGAGTTCGTGACGTAAAACCGAATCCAGAGTGGAGGAAAACAAAACTGAAGGTGAGGATTAGGGAAAAGATGAAGCTATAAGAAACTAAGGTTAAACATAACAAATATATGGTGGAGGCTTTGGCTTCGGAGATGAAGTACTGGAAAATATATGGAAATGAAGGTGGAGTAAGGTCATAGAGTAGGCGGATCATAGGGAATGTAGGCAGAGTAAGGAGTTATTGAAGGCGGGGCTTAAGGAATGGAGGCAGATTAAGGAGTTATTGAAGGCGGGGCTTAAGGAATGGAGGCAGAGCACAGAGAAACTAAGAAGTGGGGCTTATAGAAAAGAGGAGGTGCAAAGAGATATAAAAAGCGGGCCTTAAAATATGAAAGCGGGGTACTGGAAGTAAGTGATAGGTATACGAAATATGAGTTTTACAGAAACAGAAGTGAACACTTAGAAATAGCCGACGGGAAATAAAGGAGGAGACAAAGCTATATGAGAGAAGGAAGTGCAATATTAGAAGAGAGATTTACAGGAGGAGAGGTAGATATTATCATTACCCATGAAATCAGCTGAAAGACTCAACCATTCCAGAAACCTACAGCTACAGCCAGTCACAAACATTCTTGTAAATGTGGGCGGGGCCTATTCTGCCACGCTATAATGAAAGGCCTTCAGTTAACATAGAGTATTCAGTGACGCAAAATTCAAAAGTTACTCAGTTATTACAATGTAACTGCAGTTATTATACGTCATGCCACTCTTAACTCTTGCAAACATAACAGACTGAATGAGTACAGCAACATGTACGGAATGTCTTATTAGAATTATGACGGCTGTTCTCACTTCCTCTCTCAATACAAGTGTGTGTGTGTGTGTGTGAGTGTGTGTGCATGCATGCATGGGCGCGCGCGCGTGTGTGTGTGTGTGTTCGATATGCATTCTGGCTGCACACATACATATGCACAGAAACTAATACGTAACTTTATTTACCTTATAAAAATTAAAAAAAGTAATAAATAAATAAATAAATTATACATATATAGACAGACAGATCGATATAGATATACATACACTTTATATATATATATATATATATATATATATATATATATATATATATATATATATATAATACGTAAATACTGACACAGATAACTAAGAAAACCAATAAAAGAAACATTAATATTTCAACTAGAAAATAGACACACTAACAAACATACAACAGACTAAACAAATGGGTATTAAAACAGCCAAGACACATTGCTTAATCAAACGGCTTTTATTGAGAGCAATAAAGCTACACTAAAATGGAGAAGCAATTAGCAATGTATATATATTGCTTGGGAAATCTGACCCTGTGGTGCTTACATGAAAACACAGAGACTATCTATCTCTCTATTTATCTATCTATCTGTATGGATATCTGTTCGGCTATCTTCCAGTTTGTTCACATATTTTTTGAAGTGTTTTAATCATATATACTCGTTATATATATATATATATATATATATATATATATATATATATATATATATATATATATATATATATATATATATATATATATATATTAACATTTAAATAGAAGAAAACTACACACAATACATAGAAATCATCCATTTTATACCGAGTTTATACATACACACATGAAGAAAGCCATATACTATACACACACACACACACACATATATATATATATGTGTGTGTGTGTGTGTGTGTGTGTGTGTGTGTGTGTGTGTGTGTGTGTGTGTGTGTATACACATACATACACGGTTATATACACAAACACATATACCTTACACGTATATCTACATATAAATGTACGAGTCTGAAAGCATCCATGCAGAGAACTGGTACACTTATACACATACATACAAAATGCAAGTACGTACAAACATACATACATATATATACACACAAAATGAAAGTACGTACAAACATACATACATTTATACATACACACGTACGCACATACATACATATAAACGGCTTTTCTTCCTGCAAAGTCCATTTCTCATTTAGGAATTAAATCTCATATCAAAACCGGCGATTACGAATCGCATTTTCCGTCTCGCCGCAATTCCCGATAAATCTATTTAGCGAAACAGGACACGATCAACAGGTTGGGGAAATGAGAGAGAGAGAGAGAGAGAGAGAGAGAGAGAGAGAGAGAGAGAGGAGAGAGAGAGAGAGAGAGAGAGAGAGAGAGAGAGAGAGAGAGAGAGAGAGAGAGAGAGATTATTTTATTTATTTTTTTTTTTTTTTTATTAATTTATTGCGCCAAGGCGTCAGACATTACATGAGTTCATACAAATAATGCTTCAAATGGATATAAAATCAAGAATTGAACATGGTTTACAGGGAGGTGTACATATTGATAAAACATTGCTGCATACTAACACACAACTCACAGAATGGCAGCACAGAGTACATTATATGCAAAAGTAAAGCTCAGAGAAACGCAGAATACACAAACAGAATTATATAGCAACATACAGAAAATATATGTATAATTCAATATAATTAATGGCCACCAAAGTGAGGAAAACGAGCAAGAATAACATCAAGGTTGTCATCATTAAGTAAAAATGAGCAGATCTGTATTAAGTTCTGACCTCGTGGTAAAACATATCTCACTGCGGGGCACTGAAGACAATAGTGGTCAAGAGTGTTAGCATTAGTTCGGTCGCATAATTTACAGGAGGTGTACTGTGGCATATCTAGAGTCTGGGAGACCTGCCATAAAGGCCGATACCCCATTCTGAGCCGAGCACTAACTACATTGTTTTTCCGCACCATTAACCCGCGTCTGCGATACTTGTAGCGACTGTGAAGGAAGTGATCATGGTGCTGTATGGACACACTGTTGGCCCTCTCCGTGTCCCTGCGCTGGACCGTCATGGCAAACCCAGCTGAGTAGATGATGTTACGTAGGCATCGGAGGGAGGGCTCAGCGTCCACAGCATGCCCATCCAGCATACAGGCCGCCTTGGCAAGACGATCCGCTGTGTCGTTGCCAGTCAGCCCAATGTGGGATGGAGTCCACAAAAAAGACACAACAAGAGAAGCATCCCGAGCGGCTGCGAGGCGACATAGTATATTTCCCACAGTATGGCCACAGATAGGTCTTGGCGAGGATAGGGCTTGTAGGGCCGATTGGGAGTCACAAATTATTACCCCATTCACTCGTCGTCGAACAAGGAGAGTCACGGCATCCAAGATGGCATTCAGTTCACAGTAGGTGGAGCTCGACGAGGTGGGTAGTCTACGGCCAATCCATGAATCAGCCGGCACAGGCGGCTCCATGGTGGGGGAAAACACAGCACATGCCGCCCTCCCATCTGCTTGCACAGAACCATCAACATAGACGTGGTGTGCTGCAGGGACAGACGTGGATACATCAGCGATAGTCTCCAGAGCTAACTGTCTCTGCAAGGGGGGATAGACATCCTTCGAGGTCGGTGTATATGTGACAGCGGGGAGGGGGACACGCCAGGGTGGTAAATCTGGGACAGCCGCCTGCACTGGCAGGTCGATGTCAAGGCCACGGAGAATGTCACTCACCACCCTGATAAGGTTATGACCTCCTGCTCGAAGTGGGAGCCTGGGTGCGTCTGGATCAAGGGACGTCCTCATGACAGCAGAGAAGTACGGAGCAAGGAAGGGGTAGTGAAGACACTTAACAGTAAAATAGGACACATTGGCATAAATCCTCTCCACAAGAGGGGGTAAGTTGAGCTCCAACTGCATACTCACAATACGGGTAGAGAGAGAACATCCCAAGATAAATCTCATGACTCGATTCTGGAACTTTTCAAGTGGCTCGAGAGCTGGTTTAGGAAGTTGACACAAGGCAGGAGACAGATAGTCAACCACTGACCGAAGTAGTAGGATGTAGAGGGTCCTCGCCACTGGGATGGAGACTCCTGCAGCATTGTTGGCAAGCCACTTGACAGGTGCAAAGCGGGGCTCCAGACGGTCAAGAAGGCTCTTCACAAAGGGATGAACTCGTTGACGAGCAGGTATAGCTGGGGTGATCCGGACAGGTGCACCTAAATACGTGTACTGTGTGCAGTGAGGGATGACATTACCACCCATGGCGAATGCGGGCAGTGCTCTGCAGTTGCGTGAAGTAAAAATCCTGCTTTTTTCTGGGGAGATAATAAGGCCACAGGAGGTAGCAGACACGTAAAAGTCATGGAGCATGTGCTGGAGGTCGTGAGTTGAGGTCGTGTGGATGCATATGTCGTCCGCATAGCAGGTAACTGTAGTACCGGGGATGACAGGAAGGAGGGAGAGTAGACGATGCATAAGGATATTGAATAGAAAAGGACTTAGCACACCCCCCTGAGGAGTACCCAGTTCAAACCGTTCATAGGAGCTATACGACCCTTTAAAAAGGACGCTTGATGTTCTGTTGCAGAGATATCCCCGTATCCATTTCAGTATGTTCCCCCGAACTCCAAAGTCCACCAGCTGGTCAAGAATAATTTCCTTGTTGGCTATATCGAAGGCAGATTTGAGGTCCAGGAAGGCGACCACACTGGTGGGAGAAAGACGGGTGTAGAGTTCAGCGAGGCAGTGATGTGTGCTCCGTTGTGGGAGGAAACCATAAAGACTGGGGGAGAGTTTATCCTGTAGACGGTGCATGAGCCGGGCAAGAAGGATGCGTTCAAACACTTTGCTGAAGCAGGAGGTGAGGGAGATAGGCCTAAATTTGTCGGTTCCAGGTTTTGGTAGAGGAATAATAGTGCTTCTGGTCCAGGCAGAGGGCACATGCCCCAAGCAAAAGCAAAGATTGAAGAGGCGCAGTAGGGGGTTACCAGGAACTTTCTGAAGAAGATGGAGAACTTGATATGTAAGACCATCCTCCCCAGGGGCAGTAGCCTTAATCCTAGCAAGAGCACGTCGTAGTTCATCCTCTGTGAATGGGATGTCATCCTCTTCATCCGTCTGTAGTAATGCACCCATTAGGCGGAGGTTACGAACACTGCGGTGGGTGGAGAGTGCCTCTTGAACGTTCCCGGGAAGGTTGCAAGTTTGTGACTGTGCTGACCAGGTAGTAATGAGGTCCTGAGCGTACTCAAGTGGACTGTGGTGTAGAGCACAGGTGGGTTTCTTCTTGACAGCCTTCCTTATAAGATGCCACATAGTCCCAGCGCTAGTCTGATGGTTAATACTATCCGTAAATTTCTGCCAATACTCCGTGTGCACACACTTCTGCAGGGCAACTAGATCATCCCTCGCCAACTGATATTGGTGCAGGTGGTCAGGGGTGGGCTGTCTTTGAAAGGAGAGTCCAGCATCCACAGCTGTCCTTTCCGCCTGGGCAATACGCTGATCCAAAGTCCAGGAGTGGGCCTCAGGGCGACGTGGAACGTGTGGTCTGAGAACATAATGCGTGTAGAAGTCATGTGTAGAATCCACCAGTGAGTTGTATAAGCTGTCTGGAGAAAGGAGATCAAAAGTGGGAAGGAGGTGAGAGATAAAGGAAATATAAGTGGGACAGTATTTGGGAGGGATAGAGATGCGGGTGCGGTGATGGGAGAGGGTAGCTGGAGTCTGAAGTATGGAGTATTTCAGGCTAAGGGCAACATGGTCAGAAAAGAGAGAAGGGATAGAAGAGCAGGAGACATTAGGTTCCACAAGGCCAGTTGTGAGAATGTGATCTACAGTACCCCCACGAGCGTGTGTGGCACCACCAGTATCCCAGCGGGTGAGGCGGTAGCGGCGGATGTAGTCGAGCAGAGGCTTGCCACCGCGATTGGGAGTGAGAGATGAGTCACCAAGGGCGGGGTGTCTGGCGTTAAAATCCCCCATATAGATCATTCCACTGTCTGTAGGTATTGGAAGGGCTGGTAGATTAATCACACCTGGGGCAGAGTAGACATTGCACAATCGAAGAGTACCATTCCCAACAGTGATTTCAAAGAGCTGAAAGGTCATATCAACTTGTGCAGAAGAACCAAGGAGCATGTGGGGTATGGAGGAATGAATGTAGGTAATGAGTCCTCTTCTGGTATAATGCACATATGAAACATACCCTGTGAGCATAGGAGCCTCCTCCCCTGGTGGTGCACCACCAGGAAAAGCCTCTTGTATGAAAATAACCTGCGGATGATGAGAGAGAGAGAGAGAGAGAGAGAGAGAGAGAGAGAGAGAGAGAGAATTAATTTCTATATATTGACATAATGGATACCAAATAACAATAATAATAATAATAATAATAATAATAATAATAATAATAATAATATTATTATTATTATAATTATTATTATTGCTGAATTTCACAAGCCATTAAGCTTCTTACACTTACTTGAGAACATCTGTATAATAGAAAATAAAAACAATAATACTACTACTACTACTGCTACTACTACTACTACTACTACTACTACTAATAATAATAATAATAATAATAATCCTCAGGAATATATATATATATATATATATATATATATATATATATATATATATATATATATATATATATATATATATATATTTATATATATATATATATATATATATATATATATATATATATATATATATATATTTATATATATATATATATATATATATATATATATATATATATATATATATATATATATATATATATTGTGTGTGTGTGTGTGTGAGAGAGAGAGAGAGAGAGAGAGAGAGAGAGAGAGAGAGAGAGAGAGAGAGCACAGTTAGACTATCATCAGATATCAAGAACAATAGGCCTAGTGCAACATGATCCATGTAAATAGGCCTACTAAGAGCAAACTCGACCCGGATCTTAATGCCGTCATAATTCTTAATGGCCATGAGGAAAACCTGATAAATATGTCAATATATCCTACTGTATACACACCTATATAGAGGGGGAGGAGCCTATAGAGGAGGGGAGGATCTTATAGAGGGGGCAAACTTGTGGAGGAGGGGGATGGGATTGTAGGGGAGAGGGAATAAGCTTGTATAGAAGGGGAGGAGCTTGTATATGAGGGGGAGGAGCTTGCATAGGAGGGGGAGGAGCTTGTATAGGAAGGGAGGAGCTTATATAGGCGGGAGGAGGAGCTAGTATACGTGGGGGTGAAGCATGAAGAATTAGAATAAAAGCATGGAGCAGTGGTTGAACATGAGGAAAGGTTGAACATGAGGAAGGGTTGATGATGTGGAAGGGGAGGAACGTGTAGAGGAAGGGACCTTGTAAGGGGGGAAGAGTTCATAAAGGAGGAGAGCTTGTAAAAGGGGAGGAGTTTATAGGGAGGGGAGTTTGTAAAAGGCGAGGAGTTTAAAGGGAGGGGAGCTTGTAAAAGGGGAGGAATGTAAAGGGAGGGGAGCTTATACAGGGGGAGGAGTTCGTAGAGAAGGAGAACAGCTTATAGAGATTGGAGAAGGTCTTCTATAGGAGGGGAGGAACTTGCAGAGAAGTGGAAGAACCATGTGGATGAAAGGGGGGATTCAACAAGAGAGGGAGGGCTAAGTGGAGAAAGAAATGAACAGAATCTTGTGGAGGAGTGGTAGGAGCTGTTAAGCATGAGTTGGAGCTTGTAGAGAAAAAGGAGGAGCAAGTAGAGTAAGAGGAGGAGCTTGTATAGAAGAGGGCGTATCAGGAGGAGGGGGAAGAGCAAGGGGAGGAGGAAGTGGAAGGGTGTGGAAAGGGTACATGGGAGAGGAGCTTGCATAGGAAGAAAAGGAGCTTAAATTTTAGTATAGGCCTCAATGTATTTAGCATAAAGAGATGCATAATAATTACACTACTTTTGTTTACATTTTACATTCTATAGTGAAGGCTCTCTCTCTCTCTAACTTGCAAGAGAGAGAGAGAGAGAGAGAGAGAGAGAGAGAGAGAGAGAGAGAGAGAGAGAGAGAGAGAGAGAGAGAGCCATATATGCGAGTCACCGCTCTTTAAAAAACTCCCGAGTCACCCTCAGCCCAGACAACTACGAGTTGCCAGTCTGTCTGTCATCTTCTGACCAATATGAGTCAATAACCAAAAAAAAAAAAGACACCTGTATATTGGTAAATCCAGCTGTCGGGGGAGCAAGTCAATTTAACTTGTTACAGGTCCTAAACCTTTATTAATGGACTTTGTTGCTGTCAGGAAGGGAATTTCGGCCGTAAATATTTTAGGCAAAAAAAAAAAAAACACTCATTAAGTTCGAGGACAGTGAAAAACAGTGACATTATATAAATAGCCGGAGATACAAATAAATGAGGTGGAAGAAAGAAGATAAGGAAAATGAAGAGGATAAGGAAGAGAGGGAGAAGAAGAAACAGGAGGAGAAAAGGAAGAATAAAGATGGGAAGAAAAGAAGAATTGGCTACGCTTGTGTGAATACTCTCCGTGGCTCAGCAGATCAGGGTCTAGCTACCCACCCAGAAAGTAGTGCAATAGTAACAAGAAAAAAATTAATTTTGCAAAACAGACAAAAAACAAAATTATTCAACCTATTACAAAAAGCGGATCAGGTAATGATAACGACTTCCGGTACATTATATAATCTCAAATTGTTAGGTTAGGCATAAACCTAACCTAATCTAACCTAACCAAACCTAATCTAAATTCATGGGTTTATTTAATGTACTGGGAGCAGTTATACTTAACTGCTCCCAAACAAATAATATATAATTACTGAGGAGCCTATTCATAAAAAACAAGAAATATGATATATACATATTTTTGCTGCATCGGAAAAATTGTCATATAAATATCTAACATACTTATTATTTACCAAAACTACATGCAAGTTTCCTTTAAGAAAAATCTAATTCAAACATTCACCCCATTGCAAGAAAAAAAAATACATATATACACACTATCACAGAGATAAAAAGTTAAAAATTTCATTCCTGTAACAAAAAATCCAAAAAGAATATTGATGTACCATCCAAGTAGTCACCGTGGCTTAAGCGGTAGCGTCCGCGACTCTGAGGCGTCAGGTCGAGAGTTCGCGCCCCATCACGGTCTGAGGTTAGCAAAGGCATGCACTCAGGGTAATGATTACATCTGCCACAACAAGTCCTTCGAAAGAAGGCAACCGTCCTAGCCCTTAGCAGAAAAGGGACTCCGTGACGTAAAACCGGAACAACATCCAAGATCTAAGGCAGAAGAGTAACCGAAGAAATGGTGGCCAGAAAGAAATTTAAATTAAAAAAAAATTACTGTAGCTACGTCAAAACAGGATTCAAAAATTACAAACAATTAGAAAAGAACTTTAGCTAAGCAATTAAGAGGTTAAAAAACAGATGTAACTATGCCAAAACAAGGTACACGAGGTTGTAAAGACAGAAATCTACAGGTAGTGTACATACAATATGTAATTAATGTACCTAAAAACAAGTTTTAAAAAACACAAACACTTAGAAATCAATCAAACAGGTAATTAGAAGTCACAAAACTTGTGTAATTAAACCAAACAAGCAGGAAGATATTGTAAAGACCCCGAGAACACACACAGTTGACTACACAATGTTCCAAGAACCATAAGCAATTAGAAAACTATTAAAACAACCAATTAGATGTTATGAAACAGGTGTACTACAAAACAAGCTACAAGAGGTCGCAAAGACAACCAGGATAAAAAAATAATTGACTGTACCTCAAAACATGTCTCCATGAACCACAATTACTTACAAGAGCAACTTACACAAACAATTGTACGGTACAGACAAGAGTAATTTATAAAAAGTGTAACTATAAAAAGTGTAACTATAAAAAGTGTAACTTATAAAAAGTGTAACTTATAAAAAGTGTAACGATACCAAACAAGCCGCAAAAATTTGTAAAGAAACAAAGCAAAGAGGAATCTATAGAACTGCTGTACTTTAAATCCAGTTTTCAAGAAACACCAGACACCAAGAAAGCCATTTAGGCCCGATTTCTTAAACAGTGTAAACCTAGGATACCATATTGTTTGTTAGCAAGACACACAAATGGATTTCATAAACGCATCTGACGCGGTTCTGTGTATGGCTAGGATCCCGTACGGGATCCTAGCCATACACAGAACCGCTACATGGCAGGTGTCTAATTATGTTTGCTGATATAATGAAAATAAGACAGTTCCATGACTGGCAAATAAGGTGACATGTGATTTTAGCTTTAATATCTTCACAGGGTGTATACTTTTGATTGCTGCTCTAATTGCCTGTTAAGCCGCAATTAAACAAGAATTAAATAACTATATAAGATGCCAAGATTAACTGACTAGCAATCAAAATAACTTGACCATTAATTAACCAAACCAGCCTATCACACCTGTCCATTGAGTAAACACATGATCAATTAACAGGCCATTAGGTAGTTACAAAGTACCAGATTAAGAATAAAAAATATTTATGTATGCTTAGAATATACACATGTATATGTATTGTAAAGAAAATATTTTCAAAAGACAAAACATAAACGTGAACTTTGGGAAAATCAACATATATAATATAATATAATATAATATAATATATATATATATATATATATATATATATATATATATATATATATATATATATATATATATATATATATATATATAAAGACGGGTTCCCCCTAGGAAGAAGCAAGAATACCTTCTCCGTCTTCTCCCGCGTATCGTAAAAGTCGACAAAATGGGTTGTAGCAGGGATTGGGCATTCCCTCTTTAGTATTTACCCAGCCACTGCTTTCTAAGGGCATTATAGCTTTTGTACATAAACAATGGGCGTAATCAGCTTTATAAGACGAGTGGCCAAATCAAAGCATGTATCACATTCACAAGGGGGAGAATTCACCCCTTCTCTCCCACCTCAACTCCTTGGGGATATGAGGTCACCATAATTCCCCACAATAATACTGTTTGGGTCATCCACAGCATAAATGGACTGAGACTCTCTCTCTCTCTCTCTCTCTCATTTTTTGTGTTTCTCTCATCCTGAAACACAAAGCTGTCACTGTCTTAGTGACAGGATGTGTCTGTCTGTCTCCCTATCTTTCCAATATATGACAGTGTTTTTGCTTGTCTGTACTTCCCGGCAGCCGATTCTCTCTCTCTCTCTCTCTCTCTCTCTCTCTCTCTCTCTCTCTCTCTCTCTCTCTCTCTCTCTCTCTCTCTCTCTCTCTCTCTCTCTCTCTCTCTCTCTCTCTCTCTCTCTCTCAATATTTCACCTTTTTCCATATCTGCTCTCACCCCTATTTTATTTTTATCTATAATTACAATAATAATAATAATAATAAATTATTATTATCATTATAATTATTATTATTATTACTATTATCATTATCCCCTTCATAAGGGGGAATATGGCTTTGGTATATGGATGGATGAATTATCATTATAATAGAGATGGATGAAAGAGTAGAGACAAATTAGGTGAAAAATAGAGAGAGAGAGAGAGAGAGAGAGAGAGAGAGAGAGAGAGAGAGAGAGAGAGAGAGAGAGAAACATACCCTGAGAGAAATATATAAAACAGTAGCCAAGGATAACCATTTCAAAACAATATCTACCTTGATTATATTGACAAGGAGCGCCACTTGCACGAAGCTTATAAAAAATAAAACAAGTAAATGTAAATAAGTTAAAAGATAATTGTGTGTGTGTGCTTATATATATATATATATATATATATATATATATATATATATATATATATATATATATATATATTAAACCTGTTCCTAGGAAGGATGACCGCTCTATACCGACCTATTGCCCTAACCTTTGCTATTGCTAAAGTATTCGAAACTGATCAATTCTCACTTCTTGAAACATCTTGAATCTAACTCTGTTATCTCCGGTCCCCATAATGGCTTAAGCAAGGCAAGATCCACTGGTGACCTCCAGTCCCATCTTACTCATGTATGGTCATCTTCTCTGAGGAACTATGGGGAATCCTTTGTCGTCGCCCTTGATATCTCTTGGGTTTTGACAAGAGTCTGCTACAAGGCTCTTTAGGTTAAACTCTCTGTATATGTTTTTACCCTTTTTCTCTGATCTCTGATTTAGTTTTCTTTCTAATCGTTTTATATATGCGGTTGTTGACGACGGAACATCTAGGCCATTTCCTGTTACCGGAGGTGTTCCAAAGGGCTCTGTTCTTTCACCGACTCTGTTCCTTCTATTCATCAACGATCTTCTTCAGTCCCCATCCTCCTCTCTTCTCCACACCTTTGCCGACGATTCTACCCTTTATTTTCATCTGCCTTCTTTTCACAATTTTCATCTGTTACTCATTAATCAATCTCGTACTTCTACTCTCAACTCCGATTTGCAGAGGGTATCTGAGTGGGGCTCTCAAAATTTAGTTATATTTAATGTCTCCAAGACACAACTTCTGGATATCTGTTTATCTTCTTCTCCTCCTGATAGCCCTAGTGTCTTTGAAACTGACGAAATGTAACTCTAAATTCTATTTACAGATCAGGAATCTAAATTATCTTCTCCAAGATAATTTAGCTTCTAATCCAAGATAATTTAGCTTCTAAATATCTTGACGAAGTCACATAATCAATATTTCTAAATCTGCAACCAAATAATTGGTGGGTCTATTTCATTTTTGTCATTACTTTTCCATTGTCTAGTTACTTAAAATTTATAAAGGTCTTGTCCGTTCCTGCTTAGAATACTGCTCAAACATCTGGGGTACGTCTTCATATATTAATCTCCTTAATAGGGTTGACTCGAAGAATATCAGACTCATCAGTGAGCCTTTCCTTACTCTTAATCTGCATTTTCTTTGTCTTCGCTGTAAGGTATTATCCCTTTCTCTTTTCTATCACTACTACTTCCATCGCTGCTCTAACGGTTGGCGAGTTGCAACTCTCCCCAAATGCTGAGGCCTCATAACACTTGTCAAGTGGCCTCGCTTGAGGGGTACTGTGTGGAGATTTGTAGCTCGCATATCGGTTGGTGAAGCAACTGCTTCTTCCAATCTACCTCTAGACTCTGGAACTCTCTTCCTCTTTTTGTCTCTCCTAATCGTTATATCCTATATTCCTATAAAAATTGGATTCATCGTCACCTCAGGGCCTAGCCCTGTCATATCTCTATGTCCTAAATACTTCGACTATTCTTTCAACCTGTCATTTTCCTTTGTGTATCATTCCTTTATTCCTGCCTTGTCGTTAGCCTTCTCCTTTTTCTTCGTCTTAATATTTTTTCGTATCCGGGCCTGATGAGGAAAATTTTCTTGCCTGTCCCAGTGTCACATTTGTTTAAAAAAATTATATATATATATATATATATATATATATATATATATATATATATATATATATATATATATAGAGAGAGAGAGAGAGAGAGAGAGAGAGAGAGAGAGAGAGAGAGAGAGAGAGAGAGAGAGAGATACTAAACCAGTAATAATAAAAACAAAATATAAGAAAAGAATCCCTGAAAAAAAGTGTTATGTACAATAAACTTTTTATACCACATCACAGGTGTCTATAGGCCGTTTCATAGGCCTATAAAGTCTTAGGTGTGGATGATAGGCTTAGAGAGTGCATACAAAAGACGTTATATAAGTCATAGACCTAGGTTATTATGTACCTATGGGAAAATAAACGGTACTGTGGAGAAAAAGCTGAGTGGTAGAATAATAATAATAATAATAATAATAATAATAATAATAATAATAATAATAATAATAATAATTTCATTATTATTATCATCATTACAAAAGCAAAAATAAAAAAAAATAAAAATAATAATAATAATAATAATAATAATAATAATAATAATGAAAACCTTTACGCTTACGAGTACAATGTACTAATCTTCACGGGTCACCTGTGAAGACAAATAAATAGCTATACTAGTAAGCACTACGGTAATTATTCTTATTATTATTATTATTATTATTATTATTATTCTTATTATTATTATTATTATTATTATTATTATTATTATTATTATAATTATTACACAGTCACTCAAGCTTGCACACATGCAGGCATATAAATCATATTATTTTTACAGTTACAAGATGATATATGACGAACATAAAAATAAATTAATTTCACCTGCTCCCACCCACTCCCTCACCCTACCCCTCAAATGGGGGGGAAACAAGGGTCAAATGTCTGCAGAATACTAATAGCTTCAAACGTGGTGATTTTAAATAAAGCTGGACTTTGTGTCGTAAAAGTCGACTAAATGGGGCGAAGCGAGGGGACTAAGAATCCCTGCTTTACATTTCCCAACAACAAAAAGTGAAGGTATGCTTTGACACGGCCATCTCTCTTGCAAGGGGAATTATATATATATATATATATATATATATATATATATATATATATATATATATATATATATATATATATATATATATATATATATATATATATATATATATATATATATATATATATATATAGACAGGTATACATACACATATGCTTACATATACATGCCTACATACATACATACATACTTGAGCGAGTTAATAAGATTTATGTAAATGAGAAAGAAGACGGGTCACTGACTTTTCCGCCTGGAAATTAAAACTTAAAAAACTAAAATAAATAATAAAATGAATTAAATATAAAACATGACAAAAATAAGAAATTAAAAGGAAAACCTTTTATAAACAAAATTATCGTAATTAACATCTTAATAGAATTCTACTTACACTGTGCGAAGACTTCAACAACTACTTCCACTACTTCTACTAATAGTAGTAGTAATAGTAGTAGTAGTAGTAATAATAATAATAATAGTATTTATAATAATAATAATAATAATAATAATAATAATAGTATTTTAATAATAATAATAATGAGAGTATTTTTAATAATAATAATAATAAAAATAATAATAATAATAATAAAAATAATAATAATAATAATAATAATAATAATAGGATTTATAATAATAATAATAATAATAATAATAATAATAATGAGAGTATTTTTAATAACAATAATAATAATAATAATAATAATAATAATAATAGTATTTTAATAATAATAATAATGAGAGTATTTTTAATAATAATAATAATAAAAATAATAATAATAATAATAAAAATAATAATAATAATAATAATAATAATAATAGGATTTATAATAATAATAATAATAATAATAATAATAATAATGAGAGTATTTTTAATAACAATAATAATAATAATAATAATAATAATAATAATAATATCTACACTGCAACTGCCACTGCAATTACTACTTATACAACTGCTGTTTTTTTCGACTACTACTGCTCCATTTCCTACTTCTGCTCCTTCTACTACCACCACTGTCCCTGCTAAGTAATAAATGTTCCTGCTGAATTTAAAATTCCCTAATGTACTGAATGACGAAAGGGTCTGCTGTAAAATGATAAAATAAAAGCAGTAATCAGTAGGACCAGAGGGAAATGTAGATAGAAATAGTAGCAGTAATAAAATTAGAAACAGAGGCAAAAGCAGGAACAGAAATAACAATAAAATAAGGTAACAAGCAGAAGTAAGAAAAAGAAAGGTAGATGACAATTAGAAATATTAGCAATAATAGAAACAAAAGTAAAATAAAACGGCAATAGAAATAATAGCAGTCATAAGCAGAAATGTCAGCAAAAATAAGCAGATATAGAGGCAGCATTAACAGTAATATATAGAAACCTCCACATAGATCAAATAAAATCGGTAATAAATACATACAGAAGCAGAAATAATAGCAGTAATGAGCAGAAATAACCGTAAAAATAAATTAAAAGCAGAACAATTACAATAATAGGCAATATCAGCAGAAAAATAAAGGCAGTAATAGACAGAAACAGAGGCAGGAAGAACAGCAGTAATAAGAAATATCAACTGAAATAAAATAAAAGCAGAAATAATAGCAGTAACAAGGATAAATACCAACAGATAAAGTAAAAGTAATATCAAGCAAAAATAATAGCAGTAATAAGCAGAAAAGTAGAGCAGATGGCAAAAAAACACGGATTAAAAAGCAGGTGAGTGAAGGTTCCCCATCTGCTTAACCTCCTGCTCATATAAGGACATGAAAGCTGACTCATGGAAGGGGGAAGGAGAAGGGGAGGGGAGGGGGGAGGATGAGGGAGGGGAGGAAGGAGGGAGGACGAGGGAGGGGTTAAGAAAGAATGGTATGAGTTCAATACAGACCAAAAGCAAAATAAATGAAAAATTAAAAGGACGAATAAATATATTACTCACACAGAACCGAGTGAGATGCGTTTATGAAATCCATTTGTGTGTGTGTCTAGCTAACTAACAATAGGGTATCTTAGATTTACACTGTTTAAGAAATCCAAGATTAAGATTTACCTGAATAAACATAAAAGTAATAAATAAATAAATAAGAGTACAGCATTACTGGGCTGGTTCTGATTCCTCAGGTATAGAACTGGGCGAATGTAAATCATTAACGCAGGTAATAAATCATTAAACATAAAGAATATGAAATACATATAATAATAATAATAATAAAAATAATGAAAAATTATAACCATTTTCAATCTGAATATTTAAAAGGTAAACTTAGACCAACAGCAGAAAAGAACATTAATAATAATAATAATAATAATAATAATAAAACTTCATCGAATCATATCATTGCACTGATTGTGCGCACAACTGTGATATATTCCGCATGAAATTAACACCGCCATTCTTCTGCGCCTGTTTTGTACAATGGTCGCGGCCACCCTTCTTTTATTATCATTATTATAACACAAAGTTAAATGCAAACAGTAAATATAACTTACTAGAATATAATAAATAGAATTACGTATAATTAAAATTTAAATAATCCAGTAACGCTCACACATACATATACGCGATATGTAGTCAAAGTCCCAGACTAAGGGTTATCTTAAGCCGCAAATCACACTTCAATATATGTATTTTAATTATCTATTTATTTAAGCCATTACTATCCTTCAAAATGCAGGATTAAGTAACAGAGGACCTCCGTTAATAAAGGTTAAAAGACTCTAATGAAAGGCGGAGGCAAGGGACAATGATAGTGCAGACCTTGATTATATATCAACCACATAAGCGGAGCCCAGGCTCCCTCTCCAATCACGTGGACCCAGTGATCTCCAGGCAATCGCTGAGTAGCCTATATGCAAATAAACTCAGGAAATCGCCGACCCTCAATTAATTCGATATTTTCTAATCCCACCACAACTTAGGAAACCTCAATTAGCACACCATTAGATATGTGGAGTCAAAAGTGGATTGGTATCGATGATGATAATAATAATAATAATAATAATAATAATAATAATAATAATAATAATAAAAATAATATTAATAATAACAATAATAATAATAATAATAATATTAATAACAATAATACTAATAATAATAAAAACAATAAAAACAATAATAATAATAATAATAATAATAATACAATTCAATAACAGCAATAAATTAGGAATAAGGAAAACAATATCCTGAGGCCTCCATAGGCCTATCCAACATTCAAATATTTATCGACCAGGGTCTCAAAGCTACCCAAAAGATCTGCAATAACATTTCTTTAGGCCTAATGCCTCCGGTTGAGTCCCAGAGCAAGCGAAATGAAAATGGAGAGACATAAAATAATTTAATTGAATCTATATATATATA
>JAXCGZ010023218.1:37500-55441 GCA_037179515.1 Halocaridina rubra
TGATGATCGGACTTTCCTAATTGGCCCGCAGGTGAGATTGTGCCAAACTGCAAAGATAACGGAGAGCATAAATATTCAGTTGTGAATTATTAGTTTACATCAAACAACATAAATGAATTCCTGTTTTGGGGGAGAGAGAAAGAGTTATTGCATGGCTATCTTGGTGGAGGGTATTGTCTGATAATATTTGATAGACTGTTCATGTGGTTATTTGTTGCTAGTCTGATGATGGAGGTAGCAACCTGAAGGGCATTTGGGTCTTCGCTAGATGTTGCGGGGGCACCAGTTTTCCGTCGAATCTCTGAAAAAGAATCACATTCCAGGATGTAGTGTAGCAGTGGATGTGGTGAGGCTACCTGGCAAAAGGTGCATTCCTTGATGATATTCTCTACTATTTGCCAGGTGCACTTGTACCCGAGTCTCAGACGGTACACATTGACCTCAGTGCTTCGTCGAAGGCTCTTCGGCAGGGTGATACACCGAAGATCAGTGGTGGCTTTGTACCACCAGGTGGAGGGGGAGCCAATGTCTGTGCACAGGTTGTGTTTAGTTATTAAGGTGTTAAGGAGTGACTTGGTGGCTTTATTTTTAATCTGTTGCATCCCAGGAGACAGAGATATCTGGATTTCTGCTCTGAGAGTGGCTTGTTTGGCGGCTTGATCGGCTTCCTCATTTCCCTTGATGCCGACGTGGCTGGGAATCCAGGCAAGAGTGATGGCTTTTCCAAGGCTGGTTATCCTGTGGTAGTGGCTGAGGATGGTCGTGATGATGCGAATATTGTCTCTGAGGAGTGGCTTCTTGATGGCCTGTAAGGCGCCTTTAGAATCAGAGAGAATAAGGGCATGGTCAGCTTCTTGCTGGATGAAGCAGTCAAGGGCGTTGGCTATGGCCACAAGCTCAGTCTGGAGCGATGAGCAGGAGTTTGACAGTCTCCAGGATAGGACGTGGTTTCCAGTGATGAAGGCGGCGGCTGAGGCTCCAGTATCTTGGTTTACTGAACCGTCAGTGTAGTAGACTTGAGAGTTTGGCCTGCTCCAGCTCTGTATTTTGTCCTTATATATGTTTTTAAGGACAAGCGGGTTTACCAAGCTTTTGGGGTTGTCAGGGAGCTCGATCTTTATATCGAGTGGTTGGTCATTCCATGGGGGTGGGCATCTGTATTCAGGAAGCGGTGTGTCTTGTATCTTGGCTAGGATGCTCTCCCTGACTGGCAGTGCTTGCAGGCTAGCGCAGACCTTGGCTGCCCAGGTTCTAGGATGGTGGTTGGGCTGGCGATTGAGGGCTAAATGGAGATTTGTGCCAGCTAGGCATTTATGTTGGGCAGTGGTGGTTTTGGCCACAAGGAGGGTCAGTCTTTGCTGAGCTCTGAGTTTGAGTGGAATGAGTCCCGATTCCATCTGGAGGTTTTCTCTCTTGGTCCACATGGGGGCTCCTAGCATGGTACGTGTGGCGTTGTTTTGAATTACTTCTATTTTGTCCCACTGTCGGTCTTTTAGTAGCCAGAGTGTGGGACAAGCATAGTCAATGAGGCTGCGTATGGCTTGTACATAGAAGGTTCTGAGGACATTAAATGATGCACCATCGTAGAGGCCCGACATCCGACGAAGGATCGCTTGTCGCTGGCTGCACCTGTCGCGCAAGTATTGAATTTCTGGTCCAAAGGTTAGTCCTTGGTCGATGATTACACCCAGGTATTGGTGTTTGGTAACCCAGTCCACAGGTTCATTACCTATGACCAGATTAGTGTCTGGTCTCCACTGGTGGATGGGAAGGGCCTTGGTTTTGCGGGCATTGATTCTTACTCCAAGGGAGATGGAGGCTCGGTGAATCTTGGTGAGGCAGCGCTGTGTCTTGTTAGAGTTTCTGTGTCCTATTGTGACAAGGGCAAAGTCGTCCGCATAGTTGAAGAGTTTGGCTCCATGCGGTAGTGCGATGTGCATGAGTTTTTCCATGAGACAATTAAATAGGAAGGGGCTAAGGATTCCACCTTGGGGGGTCCCATTTTCGTGGTTTTTGTAGGTGGAGTAGTGCCCATCTACTTTGACTCGTGCACTACGATTTTGTAGACTCTGCTTGATCCACGAGAGAAGGTTACCTTTGATCTGCTTGGATACGAGAGCAGAGAGTATTGCCGGCACATTGGCTAGTTCAAAGGCCTTCTCTAGGTCTAGAAAAACGATGTAACCACGGCTGTTGTTGAGAAATGATAGCATGGAGGCTATGCATTCTGAGGTGCCTAAGCCAGGCTGGTAGGCAAACATGTTTTCTGGGAAGGGTGGGCATTTCCAGCGGACTCTGTTAAGTACCATCTTTTCTGCCGTCTTGCTCAGGCAGCTTAGGAGGGAGATGGGGCGAGGGTTGTCAGGGTCCTGTGGTTTTGGGATGGGCTGAATGTCTGCTCTGTTCCATGAGGCTGGTCTGATTCTTCGTGTGTATGTCAAATTGATCAGAGAGAGTAGAGCAAGCTCCCCTTGGGGCCCCATTTTTTGGATCATTGTGTATGTTATTCTGTCGGCACCTGGGCTGTGTTCTTAGAGCTTTTGCTTACTCTTAGTAGCTCAGTCAGGGAGAATGGAGCATCTGTTTCATCTTCAGTGTTGATGGCCTCTTCTATTTCTTCCCATCTTGCAGTGGTGAGGTCCTGGAGTGTTGCTCTGGTGGTGATGGGGAGCTGGTTAGAGCTTGCTCTATCCGCGAATTTGATGGCGAGTTCTTCTGCTGCCCTGCTAGGATCCCTGTGGGGGGTGATTTTAGGAGGTTTTCCTTTAGCAAAGGAGTTGATGCTCCTCCACATCTGGCCCACAGAGGTGTGAGCATCTAGGTTGGAACACCACTCTAGCCATTTATTCCTCTTGATGTTGCGAGTCTCTTCATGGACATGTTGTTTGACTGCCTGGAGAGTGCGGTAGGAGTCTTCAGTGCGACGTTTCCTGTGCATTTTCCGAATGACGTTGAGCCGGTGGTTGAGTTCTTTAACTCTGTCACAGTAATACCATCTGTCCCGATGAGAGGTGTGTTGTGGTTTGCAGAGGGGTATGGAGGAGTTTGCTGCAGCTTGCAGGGCATTGACTAGCTCGGCCTCTGCTTGGTCGATGTCTTCAGATGGTACGTAGGCTGAAAACCAATTGCTGAGGTGCTCCTGGAATCGGCCCCAGTCGGCCTTCTTGAAATTCCATCGAGGGGGAGGAGCAGGGATTTGGAAGATTTCAGGAATTGGCAGTGTGAGATGGATCCCATAGTGGTCGCTTGTGACCAGGGGATGAACTCTCCATGTGGCGTCCAGCTTTAGGGAATTGGAGACAAAGGTGAGGTCCAGTATTCCACCTTTGTCGTGTGTTGGCTCATGATCGTTGAGCAGGGAGACATCTTCTTGGTCATTCAGCAGGCTCATGATGTGTCTGCCTGCAGCACAGGGGCGCTCATACCTGAATCTTGGGTGGTGCGCGTTGAAGTCGCCTCCTATTACCAAGTCACGATGACTGGTTAGCCCGAAGAGGGTAGTCAGGTCTAAGCTACCTTTCCGTGGTCTGTAAATGTTGTACAGGTCTATGCAGCTGCCTTGAAGTTGGATGTTAACAGCGAGGACGTCGACATCTTCGCCACAGCAGACCGGTCGGGTTATTTCCTTTGCTAATAGGTTTTTCCTGATGAAGGTGGCGCTGCCTCTGTTCTCCCCTGGAGACCAGTGCTGGTAGAATCCATTGTATCCTGAGATTTTTGGAGGGTGTTGCTCTGTGCACAGGGTTTCTTGAACCATGATGACATCAATGTTGTCAGTCTTGGCTATGCCTTCAAGATGTTGTACCTTGTGTCTGAGACCCTGGGCGTTCCAGTGTAGGATCCCGAGATTAGACATCTTGATGATTTGAGGAGATGGAGGTGGTAGGAGTGGTGGGTTGTTGAGGCTGCTGGTGGGTTCTGGAGACGAGGGCGTTGGCGACAACGGAGTGGGCTACTTCGACGACTTGATTGTAGGCATCTTGGGTGGTGGCTCTGGTATCGAGGAGTCGGACGGCTGCCTGTACGGCTTGAATGAGAAGGTTGGTGAGCTCGTTTACTGTGAAGAGGGTTTGCTGTTTGGAAGAGGAGGCAGAGGAAGGTGTCTGGATAGGCTGTTTAGGTATGGGGGTGTGGGAGTTTTGTCTAGGGTCCCGGGACCTAGTGTGGTGAGTGGGTGTGTGTGTGGTCTGAGTGTTACGTGTGACTGCATTGTGTGTTTGGGTGTTGCGTGGGGTGGAGGTGTTGGTGTGAGTGTTGCGTGTGGGGTTGATGGGAGTGTGAGTGTTGTTTGGGGGGATGGTAGGGGTGTGAGTGTTGTGTGATGGGGTGGATGGAGTTGGTGTGGGGGTGGGAGCTGTAGGAGGTGTGATCTGTGTGTTAGGAGCTGGGTTGGTGTAGTGTGGTGGGTTTTGGTTGGGGAGGTTAGGTGTGAGTGGGGCAGGAGGGGGCATTTGCCAAGGATTGGAGGTGGGGGGAGGAGCTGGGGTGAAGTTGGGGGTGGTGTGATTGGTGACAGGGGCAGAAGGAGGGGTTCTTTGAGGAATCCTCTTCAGCCTTTCTGGGCAGCGGTTGTTCCATGCGTGATGGTTCCCTTTGCAGTTCGGGCACTTGGCAACTGTTGCTTCTTTTGCCTTGAATTTTGTAAGGCAGCGGTCGGTGGAGTGTTTCCCACTGCAGATTCCACATCTCTCTGGGAAATGGCAAGTATTCCTGTGGTGCCCAAATCTTTGGCACCAAAAACATCTTAGGGGTTCTGGGGTGTACTCTCTTATGTAGAACTTGCCCCAGATGCCGAGGTTTACTTGTGAAGGGGGTGGACCACAGATGTGGACCAGAACCTGCTTTGATGGAACGGTTTGGCCCTCTATTTTGGAGGAGCAACGTGAGGCAGCCGTAATGTACGTTTTCTTGGTCAGAAGGTCAACTGACCAAGCAACAGGGAAGCCAATGACTATGTATTTTCTTATTTTTAGTGCAGGGTTCAACTCTATCAAGTGTGGTGAGCCTAGGCTGCGGATCTTCTTTGCGGCTTCTGCTGAGGCTGGGTGGATAATGAAGTCACCCTGTACGTTAGGCTTTATTTTGCAGCCATGCTCGGTGAGTTGGTCTTCCAACTCTCTGATGAGGTCATATGCCTCTTTCATGGAAGGAGCCTCAACTTTGAACTTGGAAATGGGCTCTCTATCAGACTTCGGGGCTGGGGGGGGAACTGGGGCAGCAGCACTCTCATGGCTACTGTTAGAGGCTGTCCTTGCCCTCTTCTTTCCCACAACCGTCCACCCCTCTTGAGGGGGGTCGAGTTCCATTCCCCCCTCTGGGGGGGAAGCAAGAGAAGCGGCTGAGGCCATGACTAGCAACTAGTCATGGATATCACAGATTTCACTATTTATATGTTATTTGCACTGTTTGTCAATTTGATTAATGCAGTATAGGGGCCTTATGGCTTGATCACTTCACTTAATTGCAACACTACAACACTTAATCACTTATACAGTCTTCTATCTTTCTTCCCAACTCTCGTGGGAGAGGGAAGTGAAAACAGAGATTTGCTCAGGACACAATAATGTGTGTTCAATTAAACAAGAAAAAACACAAGCACAAGAAAACAACAAAATAAAGCAATCTTTCTGTTTCTCTCTTTGGCTCTTGTGAGAGAGGAAGAAAAGAAAACAGATATACTTAGGTTATATATCCTTGTGAAGACTTCCCCCTCAGGTCAGGGATGGAGTGGAGGAGGTGAAGTTCACTTTGTTGGTAGGAAGAGGCTTCAGCTACCTATCACAATAGATATAAAAACAAATTAGAAACCTGAACACTTTCTATTTTCCTTTTCTTCCCGACTCTTATAAAAGAGAGAGAAGGGCAGGAAAAATTATTTGGGGTATATCACACACACAGTCACTTGTTTTCACTAAAACAAAAATCGGGAACACAAAACAAAACAAAACAAAAGCAGTCTTTGCTTCTTTTTCTGGCTCTCGTGAGAGAGGAGGAAAAGAGGACAGAGATACTTATGCAGGTCCTATCACTACTGGAGCTGGAACCAGACTGAACTAAAAGACAGATATTATATATGAACTTCATGTCCATCCTTAGCCAACCCAATCTCTCAAAGAGGGGTCACGTGATCATATTTATGCACCCCCCCTATGGCAACTCTTGCAGCAAAATTCTGGAGCCTTTTCACTCGTAACATCTGGGTCTTAGTCGTGGAACCCCAAACACTCAGACAGTAGTTGAGAATACTTAAAATCAATGTTTGTACTACAATTACCCTACAATCAGGCTCGAATCTTTCATAGACTCTGTTCAAGTAAATAAGGGTCCCGTTCACTTTTTTATGTAGTTCATCGATATGAAAATTAAATGTCATGGTACTGTCCATAATAACTCCTAGATTTTTAACCTTATTAGATGGGAAGAGTGAAACATTGTTGAAATTTATACTGATGTTCTCAGGAATGCAGGACAGGTATTGATTTGATCCAAAAATAACGAATTTAGTTTTATTTTCGTTCAGTAAAAGACCATTACTGTTAAAATAACTTTTGGCACAGTTTAATATATCTTCAGCCCTTTTTAAGATTTCAGGAATTCTATCAATGTCACCAGTAAGCATAATCTGGGTGTCATCAGCATACGTAACAAGTAGGCAATCTCTTATAAATTGAGGTAAATCATTAACATATATTAGGAAAAGCAGAGGACCCAAAATTGAACCCTGAGGAACGCCAAAACTGATATCTAAAGAAGAAGAGAGAGTCGAGCCCATTCGAACTGATTGAATTCGATCTTTCAGATAATTTTCGAACCAAAATGAGTCAACATAAACTTTGGAAAGTTTTCTCATTAGAATTTGAAGGTGTACACTGTCAAATGCTTTAGACAAATCTAACAATATTAAAAGTGATATTTTCTTATTTTCAATATTACTATAAATTTTATCAGTAATTTTAAGTAGGGCCGTCTCGGTCGAAAGTTTAGGCCGAAAACCGTGTTGTTCCTCACATAATAGACAATTTGATTCAAGGAAATTTATTAACTGGGTGGCAACTACCTTCTCAAGTATTTTAGACAGAATGCTGAGAAGAGAGATTGGCCTATAATTTTCAACATTATTAGTATCTCCACTCTTAAAAACGGGGATGATATAGGGATGCTTCCAGAGGTTAGGATAAATGCCTGTAACAATGGATGTATTAACAATGACTAAAATGAAAAATACTGTAACTGGCAATGAGTCAATTAGGAAGCGAAGTTGTATCCCATCGGAACCACAAGAGTTTGTTGGTTGGAGGGTCTTTATGATAAGAATAAGTGTGACTAAATCGATTGGGTGCAGTCTAAAATTATTGATAATATTTCTTTGAGCTGGAGGCTGGCAATTATGTGGTTGATTAATAATCAAGTCATTATTATCTTGGGACTTTTCATATGTGGACTTACCTATTTTAGCAAAATACTTATTAAAATCATTCACTCGCTTTTCCACATTATCACTGAGAAGGTCAGAATTTTCTAAGATTTCCTTATTTGCAGGAATTATTCTCTTTATAACATTCCAAGTTCCTTTGATATTTCCCCTATACTTGGAAAATTCTTCCCTGAAATGATTTTTCTTCTTTTCGGACAACATTGTTTTAGTAAGGTTTTTTTCTCTTCTATAGGCTCTTTCCATCTCGGAGTTTTGTCTATCAGATTTAAATTGCCTTAGGAGGTCATCTCTCCTTTTCATTTGCTCTTTTAACTGAGAGTCAATCCACGGGGCAGGAGGGCGTGTCATGACTTTGGTTGTAAGAGGGGCACATTCATTTAAACATCTCGTAAAAACATCAGTAAAAGTAGAAACTTGATAATTTACACAATCTGTAGTTAGTATTGAATTTAAAATGTTGTATTCATTAAGAAGAGTGTCACAGAAACAATTTTGAGAATAATTCTCAAGAGAGCGGAAAGTTTTAACGATTGGCGGTCTCTTTTCCTTCCTGACATTAACTGTAGCTATTAGAAGCTCATGGTCTCCTACAGGACAAGGTAAGACATCGTGGTGAACTATAAAACTAGGTGTATTGGTAATTATAAGATCAATTACGCTGGAGGAATTAGCTGTGATACGGGTTGCTTTATTCACAAGCTGATTTAAGTGGAGGGATTGAATTAATTTCCCCATTTTATTATTAGGAAGAAAAAGATTATCATTGAAGTCGCCTATAATAATGAGAGGTTTGCTCCTTAAACAGACAGACCGAAATACCTCGGAGATGTAATCAAAGGTGTCGTTGAGTGCATGAGGGTGTCTATATACACATCCCAGGATGAAGGAAGGGAATTTCCCACTCTGAACAGTCAACCAAATGTCTTCGAGATGAGGAGGTCGCTCGACTTCAGGGGTCTTTAATAGGGAGACCGTTAGATGATTTCTTACATACACCCCCACACCCCCACCCCTACCGCCATCAAATCGATAAAAAGAATATTCAGGTATAGCAAGAAAACCAGACTGCATATTAGATAGGAGCCAAGTTTCACAAACACACATTATATCTACGTTATTTTCTCTGATCATTAGTTCAATATTGTCGAAATTACCCAAAAGTGATTGTGCATTGATGTGTTGTATATTTATGAAATGTTTCAATAAGCCTGTATTACAATGTGATTGCTATATATTTAAGGGACATAATCTTGTTTTATGGCCATGTTCACGGCAGTGACCACATTTAAGTCTATAGTTAAACCTACAGTGGGAAAGATCATGGTTTATTTCCCCACAGTTTGAACAGGGCTGTCGACGACTGTAGAGCTGCTGCAATTTCTCTCTCGCCCGGGGACGCTGGGGGTAGCGCCGTGGTTGGTCGAGATCGTAAAGACTGCGATTCATCCTCGAGTCTCGTCTCCATCCTCGAATACCAGGTGGGATTTGACGATTCTGATGACGAAAATCCCGGGTATGACGTCCATCCGAATGCTGTTGAGGATCCCTTTTAGAATGCTGATCGTTGCTACTTTCTTGAGTGACGTTTCTGACTTCACTGTTATGCAGTCGTATCATATTATTTCTTATTGAGGGGAGCTGGCGATGCCGGTCGTAGTTTCTGTTCCTGTATGTGTTATTTTGACTGTCGTTATTGGCCGTGACCGGTCGTTGTTGCCGCTGCAATACAGAAGCATATGTAGCAGGTATGGTTTGGTATATGATTTCTTCCCAGTTGTTGCTTAGTTTGAAGAATGGGCATTGCTTAGCAATTATGTTCAATAACCTGATGACGCCAAATCTGTTGAAAGCATCCCCCTTATCATTTACATCATAACACATCCGATCAACGTCGCCGGTACCAAGCCTGAACTGCAGATTAGTCTTGACAACTGAAACCCCATTGGTCTCACTCCAAGTTGCTAGTTGATTATTGAAATAGTTGATCTTTTCATCGAACTCTTCGACTCTAAGGACAGGTGCTACTTCACATATGTGTATGCTCATCTCCTCGTTCACCTCCTTGAGATCGGTTATGAGAGAACCCAATCTATCAAGGATATCCACAGGCTGAGACCCATTAAGGATGTCTTGAATACCGCAGTATAAGATGCAATATTTAGGAGCCCATCGAAGTTTCTCTGAGACCCAACAATTTATGAGATCTATATTAGCTCCTCTTATAGTTTGAACGGAGCATTGAATTATCATTATTATTATTATTATTAGTGCTATTATTATTTTTTTTTCTTTATTATTATTATTTTTTCTTTATTATTATTATTATTATTATTTTTATTTTAACTGTTATTATTATTATTATTATAATTATTATAATTATTATTATTATTATTATTATTTTTATTTTAACTGTTATTATTATTATTATTATAATTATTATAATTATTATTATTATTATTATTATTATTATTATTATTATTATTATTATTATTATTATTATTATTATTATTGATTCGTTTTTACGTCTCGAACTCCCTTTTCTACTAAGGGCTAGGACGGATGCCTTCTCGCAAAGGACTTGTTTTGGCATGTGTAATCGTTACCCTGAGTGTATGCCCTTACTAACCTCAGTCCGTGACTGGGCGCGGACCCTCGACCTGCCAACACAGAGTCGCGGACGCTACCATTTAGCCACGGAGACTACAATTATTATTATTATTATTATTATTATTATTATTATTATTATTATTATTATTATTATTATTATTATTATTATTATTATTATTATTATTATTATTATATATTATTATTATTATTATTATCATTATTATTATTATTATTATTATTATTATTTGTAGTAGTAGTAGTAGTAGTAGTTGTTGTTGTTGTTGTTGTTGATGTTGTTAGCTGGAATTACCATTTCAAATGGAAGCGATGTAATAGGCTTTATAAGAGTAATTTTTTATACTGAGTGATATTATTTCTTTTTTTCATCTACACTACATGTTAAGTGGTATATAATTTTCTAATTGTAATTACCTAATTGTCCTCATGGAAAGGAGCCCTATGCTCGTAACTCCCCGTCTCCTGGTCAATTCTATTTTTCTTACTCAGCGATACTTATCATATTTGCCCTTAAAGCTATGACTTGAGGTAGCATTAAGTACCTCCTCGCTTAGCGAATTCCCATCAACAGGTACTCTTACACTAAAAAGTACTTCATTACAATCTGTAAAGAAATATTCCTACGAAGTTCTAGATCTAGAACCAACCATATCAAAATATATATCCTCATCCACTCTGTCAAAATCATGAAAGAATTTGAAAACCGTCACCATAAACCCCCAGCATTCTTCCAACTTCGAGTGATGGTAAGTCTAATTCCCTTAGTCTCTCCTCATAAGCGTGGTTGCGTATTTCTGGCATAAGTTTCGTGACATATCTCTGAACTTTCTTTAGCTCATATATGTGATTTGTTCAAGTGAGGATTCCAAAAAGGTTGCATATTCAAGCTTTGGCCTCACATACTTTACATAAATATTTCTCCACATTTCCTTGTCCATGTTTCTAGAGGCTACCCTTCCATTTGCTAAGAAAGCATATGATGCCCTTAATATGACATTTATATGCATTTCCGGAGACAAAGCTTCCAATAAGTTTACACCTAGATCTCTCTCAGTCTATGTATCTTATAGTTCTGCTCCTGCTAATGAGTATTTAAGCTTTAGCCTTCTTATACATGTACACATTCTCATTACCTTACATTTTGAAGTATTGAATTTCATTAGCCACTTTTCTGACCACTCATGCAAACTATCCAGTTCTTCCTAAAGTTCTCTACCACGGTTCTCGTCTCTTTCTTTATTCACAATGTTTGCATCATCTGCAAACTATTCAAGAATTAATTTACAGACTCTGGTAGGTCATTTACATATACAGAGAAAACAAGGGGCCCTAAAATGAACCATGTGGAGCTTCACTACTAACCTTTCTCTTTTCAGACACTGAATGTATGCATGTTTGTGTGCCTGTGTTTGCAATGTAGTATTATATGGTATAAGATTATGATATGTGGTTCGATGCCATGTGCTTTCTATCTGATAATATGGCATTATGTAAATTGGCACAAGCCTGTGAAGTGTAATATGATGTGATACACGCTTCAGATCATGCAGAGAGTCTTGTATGTGGAGTCATAATATATACAATGCGATGTGTTTTTGTCTATGTGATGTGATATTATGCTTTTTGATGTATCATCATCTCATGTATTATGGGAATTGATATACGCCAATTGTATTTCATGTAAAATGGATAAACTCCGTGTGGTGTGAAGAGATATCTTTTTTTGTGTGATGTAATATCACTATGTATTACCTTTATGTAATGCTATTAGGTTTTTTCTAATTAGAATTATAAATTTTTTGTATGTGATTTAATATTTACTTGTGTTAAATATATATGGAAAATATATAGATAATAAATAATTAATCATTTCAAGATATTCTTTGTTAGAGAAACTCGAAATTAAATTTTTCACTTTTAAAAGTTATGCTCACACTGGCGACATCTGGCAACGGGCACTGCTGACGACATCTGGCAACTGACACTGCTGGCGACATCTGGCAACTGATATTTCTAGCCACATTTGATAACTAAAATTTTGTTTCATTAAGTGAAATATTATCATTACCTATATTTTCTTTATTTTATTTTCCAGAAAATATTGTGGTTATATAAAATTATTTCGCAGATTTAAAGCAAAATATTATATAGAAGTAAAATATTATATATACTTATTTGGAAAAAAAAATCTGAAAAATGTATCAATAATAATTGCCAGATGTTGGCAGATTGCATGACTAATATTTCAGCCTAACCATTTCAAATTAACCATCATATAATTCATATTTTGATATTTTCATATATCAGTTAATCAATAAAATACTGTTAAAACAAATATATACATAATTAAGTAACTAAAAAATTAATAAATAAAAGTATTGAAAAAAGTCATGAAATATTAAAAATTCATTTAAAGTTTTCTATTTTTGAAGAGATGTTTGAAATATGTAATTGGATGACGCTCTTTATAGAATATAATTCTATTGAGTGTTTGTCTATTTGTTCAAACCTTGTTTGACTGCTTAATTGCCTGATATATATATATATATATATATATATATATATATATATATATATATATATATATATATATATATATATATATATATATGAATCATTTTTTACCCCGACCGGGACTCGAACCTAGGAGTTATGATTACTAAGTCAAGGCGCTACCACTACACCACAGAAGTGGTGTAGTGGTAGCGCCTTGACTTAGTAATCATAAGTCCTAGGTTCGAGTCCCGGTCGGGGTAAAAAATGATTCATGTTTTCACATATGTAATGTGCTTATTTTGATATATATATATATATATATATATATATATATATATATATATATATATATATATATATATATGCATATATATATATATATATATATATATATATATATATATATATATATATATATATATATATGTGTGTGTGTGTGTGTGTGTGTGTGTGTGTGTGTGTGTGTGTGTGTGTGTGTGTGTGTGTGTGTGTTTGTGTTTAATAAGAACATACGATTAATTACAATGTAGAGAGTTTAGTTTATATATGCCGTTTTACTCTCTCTCTCTCTCTCTCTCTCTCTCTCTCTCTCTCTCTCTCTCTCTCTTCTCTCCTCTCTCTCTCTCTCTCTCTCTCTCTCTCTCTCTCTCTAACGCAGCGTTTCTCAACCGGTGCACACTGAAAGGTAGCTAGGTGTGCCTCAAGTTAATGAAAAATTAATTTATGATTTATTTTTATATAAAAAAATCTGTATTTGAAAAAAAAAAAAAAACTACGGATAGGCACGCGGCTCCCATGTGTGAGTCAAGTCTTTGTCGTTTGATATTTTAAACTGGATGCTCATTTCCTTAATCTTTCAAAAGGAATGGATAATTTTTTCTTTTTTCCCTTCCTCAAGAGATTTAAATCAATCATTTCTCTCTCTCTCTCTCTCTCTCTCTCTCTCTCTCTCTCTCTCTCTCTCTCTCTCTCTCTCTCTCTCTCTCTCTCTCTCTCTCTCTCTCTCTCTCTCTCTCTCTCTCTCTCTCTTGTGAATGGTTAATATAAAATCTCAGAGCAACCCGTCCTAAATCATGTGAGAAGCAACTATAATGACATTTGAGTACAGGAATCGGCGGTAATCCTTTGACCTAAGTACCGTGAAGGACATCTTAAAAATTTGTCAATTTTGGATTTCCATCAAAGTAAATCCTTCAATAGCTCGTAAAGCATTGACTATTTCATTGCAGTTCTCTACATCATTCTTCTGTGAATAAGAATTTTCTGCATTTATCAAAATTAAATGTAAAATTAGATCAAATATTAGATGTATTGATGAGGAAATTAGAATATGCTTATCACATATAAGGCCTAATATTAAAATAAAAATGCCAAAGCACATCAAACACAGGTCTCACACAAACATACTTGATAAAATATATTGTAATGTCTTAAAAGTACATGCTTATTTCAAAAGTCTTTTTTTTATAATTTTACTATGTTGCAATTTTATGGATAATTTATCTCATTGATATATTAAGTGCGCCTCAATTATAATTGCTCTACGAGTGCGACCTGATTTAAAAAATGTTGAGAAAAACTGCTCTAACGGGTAAAAGAATGAACGTCATACTACTACAAAAAAAAAAAAAAATAGCGAAGTTATTGTAGTAGCACTCAAAGGTGCAAAATACCTATCTATCTATCTATCTAGTGCTTATTAGAAAAATCATAAACAGAAAAATAGAATAAATAAGTAGAGTAGAATAGAATAGGTTAGACATGCTGAAAATACAATTCAAAAATGGAGCCTTGCCTCGTGTGTGCCAGTAGGCATGTTGCAGTGTCCTCTATTCTTATGTTCTTATGTTCTATCTATCTATTTTATATATATATATATATATATATATATATATATATATATATATATATATATATATATATATGTATATATATATATATATATATATATATATATATATATATATATATATATATATATATATATATATGTATATATATATATATATATATTTATATATATATATATATATATATATATATATATATATATATATATATATATATATATATAATATATATATATATATATATATATATATATATATATATATATATATATTTATATTTATATTTATATTATATATATATATATATATATATATATATATATATATATATATATATATATTTATATTTATTTATATATATATATATATATATATATATATATATATATATATATATATATTTATTTATTTATTTATTTACTTATTTATCTATCTATTTATTTACTTATCTATCTATCTTTTTATCTATCCATCTATGTAAATATCTATCTACGAGGGGGATGCTGAAAAGTTCCTGGCTTTGGGTAAAAGAAAATTCAGGAGGATCATCAAATTATGATTTCATTCAATATATTCCGTCCCCTTCTCAGATTCACACACTTATTGCAGCGGTCCTGCACTTTTTCTATCCTCTGAAAAATGAACTCGGAAGGTTGGGCCTCCAACCAGGCCACTGTAGCAGTGATCACTTCCGAATCGGAGTGAAATGTCGTTCCCTTGGGATGTTTCTTCAGTTTGGAAAGAGGTGATAGTCAGAGGGGGGCCAAATCTGGCTTATTTTCCGTAGTTTCATGTGCTGATGCATTTTCCTGCAAAAACAATACACCACGGCTCACCTCTCCACGGCGTTTCTGCTTTAAAGCTTCACGCAGTTCGTACAATAGAGACATGTAGTATTCTGCGTTGATGGTGCAACCTTTTGGCAGGTATTTTTTGAGGAGTACTCAGTCTTTATCCCTGAACGCTGAAGCCAGAATCTTTCCAGCTGACTTCTGGCTCCAAAACATCTTAGGACGCTATGAACCGCTTTACCGCCACTCCATTGATTGCTGCTTGGTCTGGGGGTCATTGAGACCAAGCTAAGTTTTATCCCTGGTGACTTAACGAGCCATAATATCAGTCTTCCCCACTGCAAGATGGTCCAAAATTGTCTTTGAAATCGTCACTCTGATGCATTTTCTGATCTGTGTTCAGGCATATCAGCACCCATTTCGCGGAAACCTTTCTCATGTCCAGAATAGTGTGGAAGAGTGGCAACTCTTTTGCGGGAAATCCCCAGAGTCTTAGCTATGACTTTTAGCTGAAATCCGGTGGTCCTCATGACTCATGACGTACACAGCGTCGGTTTTGCCTTCTGGGGTTCATCTGTGACCTCTAAATGACCAGTCCGAACCCTTGACACCCAGATTTTTCACTGTGGAGTATGAAGGACAGTCATCCTTCAAGACTTCCTTCATCTCGCCAAGGACTTCAGCCGTTCCTTTGCCGTGCAAGAAGAGGAACTTCATGACCCCCCCCCCCATGGTTCAATTTTACCAAAATCGACCGTAGGACCAGCCATTTTGTGCTACAACCTGCAAAAAAGAGAAAAATAGATTGTATACCATCATGATATTTTTTTACGTATTTTCTATATACTTGTACCCTTTCACAATACCCTTAAGCCCAGGGACTTTTCAGCACTCGTATCTGTCTGTCTATCTATCTATCTATATATCTATCTATCTAAATATACATCAATCTATTTATCTATTAATCTTTCTGCCTAAAATCTTTCAATCTATCTATCTATCTATCTATCTATCTATCTATCTTCTTTTCTATCTTATTAGCTATTTTGCACCGATTTCTTTTTTACTACTCTTTACACTATAAGCAAAATGGGTGTTAGAGGGGGTAAATAACTGATAAAAAGATTGCACATTACTGTTTTCTTTTGGGCATGGCTATAACGATCGTCTTTGAAAAATTACGAAAAATTAATGATATATTATGAAGAATGTCTATGAAATCCACCTTAACTCTAAAATATGTTGCAGAGTTAACGAATGTCTGCTATCGGTTGCCTGTTACAAGCAATTTTTCATAAAATGTTATTTATTGCACATTGTTGAAGCTTTTATATGAAGTCACTGGAGCGAGCGAGCGAGAGAGAGAGAGAGAGAGAGAGAGAGAGAGAGAGAGAGAGAGAGAGAGAGAGAGAAGAGATGAGAGAGAGAGAGAGAGAGAGAGAGAGAGAGAGAGAGAGAGAGAGATCACCAGAGGGAGGGATAAAGGATATCTATTTGTCCACCTTCCCCTCACAATAAGTGATATATATATATATATATATATATATAATATATATATATAATATATATATATATATATATATATATATATATATATATATATATATATATATAGATAGATAGATAGATAGATAGAATAGATAGATAGATAGATAGAGAGAGAGAGAGAGAGAGAGAGAGAGAGAGAGAGAGAGAGAGAGAGAGAGAGAGAGAGAGAGAGAGAGAGAGAGAGAGAGAGAGAGAGAGAGAGAGAGAGAGAGAGAGAGAGAGAGAGAGAGAAGCCAGAGGAGGGGTAGATAATGTATGTGTCCATTCTTCCTCTACAGTAAATGTTGTATTAACTCTTCATTTTTCCTTCCCTAAACTATATTTAGTGTTTTATTACATCTCTTTTAGCTGATATTAATATTTATCTCATACATTTAAGTTTATGTATATTTGAGGATGATATTATATTTTCCTTAGCATAATTCTTCATAATATAATATTTCCATGATATCATTCTGTTACAGTATACTTCATCTCAAGTAATATAAAACTATATCTCATGAACACTTTTTTATATATAGTTTATGAAATAATGTAAGTCTTCCAAGAATTAATTACTCATTGATTTCTAATTATAAATATATAAAAAAACACTTATTTATAATTTCATATTCTATACATTCTTTTCACTGTCACTAATCGTCCTTGCAACTCATTTTCTCCCCACTACAAGTAAATGGATTCACCCAGAAGTATCCATTTGCATATATATATTTTCACTAATGACCTTTTACTTGTCCCTAACAGCCTTAACTATCCTTAATAAATGAGTAACACTCTCCTAAATTTGCTTTATAATGGGTATTTTAATGACCACTTCATTATTTTAGCCCATCTGACTCGTTCTCTCCCCCACAACAAACAAATGGACACAACCATTTACCTTTACATCCTCTTACAGGCTCTAATTGCTATTTTAATCACTCTAAATTGCTATTAATTAATGATGCTGAAATACTGTCGTCATTGCATGGTGGAAGTCCTTCGCCATTTTCAAATTCTGTTTGTTGGAATCCTGCACCAGCTGGGCCTCAGCAGCTCTTGCGAAGGAAATCATATAAGCTGAAAGTAATTCTATTTAGAAGTTATAAAACTCATTCTGCAAGGCTGTTAGGCTGCCTTTGAACTATGGACCCCCTTAAGCGCCACTAATCAGTAGTCAAAGTTTTATGTAAGGTATTTGACTCTTTCTACAG
>JAXCGZ010023219.1:0-25000 GCA_037179515.1 Halocaridina rubra
ACAGAATATATCATGCTCCAATAAATTTTAAATTCGTTGGCAGGCCAAGAAGTTTTACTAACATAGTTACTTAGAATACTGCGACTTTGATAGACTTAATTCTTGTTGAAGATTTGAAAATGAAATGGTTAGCTCGTTTCTCTCCTTAATTAGTTTTTCCTCATTTTCTTCAAGTTGCTGAACTTTGGCTTCAGAAGCCAAGAGGAAAGACTGCTTTTCCTCAAGCTTCTGTAACAAAAATATTTATGAGTTCTGCATTTCCTCAATCATCTGTAAAATATATTATGCGAGTACCTCAACTACAATCTTAATAATAGGTATCAAAATAATGAGTATAATTAGAATGGGAGATAAAACGAAGCTGCTTAAAATCTCTTGGGTGAGGAGAGAAATCTATTTGAAAAGTTGTTTAAAAATTAACTGAATACAATTTAGACATATAATTTTTAAATACACTATTCAGCTACAATTGGAAGTAGGAATTTATATACGATTTTCTATGAGATTATACTAACAACCAATGTCAAGCCTCTTATATGAACTCTCAATAAGAGGTGTCAAAGGCATAACAAAGTAATACAGTTAATTTATTATTCAAAATCAAGTAAGGTTGTGTTCCTTGCGAGGCCTGTCTGTAGTCAATGATTAATAATCATAATCAAACGAGGTTCTTTCCCTTGCATGCCTTGTCTGTCGTAGGTGACTAACAGAGATAAGAAATTCAAGGAAGACCTTAGCCCTCCACAACTTAAATCTATTCTCATGTAAAACAATCAATATATAAGCAATCAAGGCAAAGTGAAAACCTGCTGCTTTGTTTTTTCTGATCTGGTTATGGGTAACATGATAATTTCCATACTTACGATACTTTGTACATATAAGCAATCCCCTAGGTACAACTCACACAATACTACAGTTTCAACTGATATAACAATGCTGATTTATATTCCAAGTAATACTGATTTTTTTCATATTCTTACCAATCACGATATTAGCATGTGCTTAAAAAACAGCTTAAATATTTTAAAGAACACCGCCACTCAAAATAAAACATAGCAGAAGTTGTATCTAAATCCAGCAAAAAATTCTAGTAATCAGAGATATGACACATCAAAAATTTCTAAGCCAACTATCAGAAATAATAAAAGCCATATATGTATATACAGTGTATATATATACCTTGTAGAGTGACTGGACTTCTTCACTCTTAGTTCCAAGGGTAATATTGAGTGTGTTGAGGGAAGAATCCTTGGAAGCAATGGTCTTATTCATGGCATCAATCTCACGTTGAAATCTCTTCACGCTGGTCTGCAGCACTTTCACTTCTTCCTCTAGAGATACTGTTACTTTGTTGGAAGAGGCGAATTTCTCATGCACATCTTCTAATTCTTGGATTTTTTCTCTTAATGATGTCTATAAAAATGATTCATTATACAGTGTTAAGTAGAAAATTGTAGAAAGTCTTCATGATATGTGATCAATTTTACGCCACAGACTCCTTCTTCTACTAAGGGCTAGTAAGGTGACTTCTTTTGAGCTTGGTTTTTGGGGAGATGTGACTGTAACCCTATGTGAATCCCCTTTCTAACCTTAGACCATGGTGGCCCAGGAACCCTCTGAACTGATGAATCTAAGTCTCAAGCGCTTCCACTCTGCCAACTCAAACTTTTGGTTATCAGCCTCATCACATGCAGTCTTGAAATTCATTAAATATGCATATGCAAATGTTGAAATAAAATATGGGGTAGAAAGACTCCTTCACAAGTCTTCCCTTGGTACCTGAAAAGCCAACTAATTAAGCTGGCAATCCTATCATCCCTAAAAATGCTCTTTTCTTGCCACAAAACAGCTTGGGCACCCTATAGGTGTCAGTTATATGAAATTTGCAGTTTTATGTCGCTATTAATCCCTATCATAAAGGTGTACACAGACAGGTTAGAGCTGAGGAGTTAAGGCTGGATACCCTTTCTAACATCTTGCCAATGGCCTCGTTCACAGGCCTGTCACCTCCTGAGTTGAGTGCTCTAACCACTATGCTATCATAGTCACCACTAGTTTTAGTGAGGTATGGCTTAAAAATAAAAACTACTTCAAAGAAATTATTCAATAATTCTTTAAAATACATGGCCTGTCCTGGACTGGGCAATACAGTCTTACTGGCACACAGGAAGAGATGGGAAAGATCAAAAACTTGTTGCAAGAGGCAAGAAGGTTAAATGATGAAAGAAATGAAGAAGAGAAGAAAAATTTTCTTTACAGAATACTTCCAGACAAAGGGGAGATAAAGAAGATAATGACAGAAGATCAGGGGATGGGGCCTCATTAAGATTGTTATACACAAATGCTGATGGATTAGCTGGTAAGGCAGTAGAATTAAAAGATAGGATTCACAACAGTAAGGCAGATATAGTAGCAATTACAGAGACTAAGTTGAGTGAGGACATAAACAGTGTCACAGTTTTTCCTAAGGGCTTCAGAATACTAAGGGTCGAAAGATCTGAGAGGACTGGTGGAGGGATAGCACTGCTCATAAGTGAGAGGATTCAAGTTGAAGAAATAAACTTGGCTATAGAAAGTGAGTTCAGGGAATTTCTTGTTGCTCGCATAAATACTGGGTCAGAGAGCATTATAATAACTGTTGTATACAACCCACCAAGGAACCAAAATAGGCTTGAAATTTATGAGGAAAGTCATATAGGCACGATTGAAGTCATAAACTCAGTTGTTAACATGGCGCGGGAGAAAAAATGTAGGATTTTGATTATGGGAGACTTTAATCACAAAGAGATAGATTGGATAAATCTTGACCCACACAGTGGTGAGGACTCATTTGGGGCAAGATTCCTAGATTGCGTACAAGGGAATTTCCTACACCAACATGTAATGGAACCAACAAGAGCCAGGGGTGGGGATGAGCCATCACTACTTGATCTGGTGTTCACAGATAATGTGTTGGATATTGAAAATATTGAGTATGAACCACCAATTGGAAAGAGTGACCACTGTGTGTTGTTGATGGAGTATATCATTGAAGACATTCTTCCTGAGAGTAGAGGCACTGAGGACATGAGGAGGAACTATCCGAAAGGAGATTACATCAAAATGAATGAGCTTTTTGCAGTTATTGACTGGAGAACCTTATTTTACAACAAATCTGTACAAGAAATGTATGACATCTTTTGTGAGAAATATGGGAAGATAGTAGATTGCTGCATACCTGTCACCAAAGTAGGTGTAATTCATGCCAGAGAGAAATGGTTCGATAATGGGTGTAAAAGAGCTAAGGAGTGGAGAGACAAATGCTGGAAAAGGAATAGGAGGAGAAAAAACATAAATGCCTGGCAAACCTACAAAAGAGCAAGAAATGACTACCTAAGTAAAAGGAGAGACGCAGAGAGAGATTATGAGAGGGACATCACCAGGAAGGCTAAAGAAAATCCCAAGCTTTTCCACAGCTTTATCAGAGGAAAACTGAAGGTAAAAGAACAGGTTTTAAGGCTAAAGAGAGCGGATGGAAGCATCACTGAGACGGACGAAGAGATCTGCAAAGAATTGAACAAGGAGTTTCAGTCAGTATTTACAGTAGAAAATACCCCATCCCCTCAGATTGCAGTGATAGAAGCTCAAGGGCCGGTACTAGAGAACATCAACCTTACAGCCACAGAGGTATGCAAAGCGCTGATGGATTTAGATGTTCATAAAGCTACAGGTCCTGATGACATATCCCCTCATGTGCTTAAAAAATGCGCAAACACAATATCAGTGGCACTAAGTATCATATTTAAGGAGTCACTGGAGTCGGGGGAGATTCCAAGATGCTGGAAACAAGCAAATGTGATACCTATCTTCAAAAAGGGAAGGAGGGATACGGCTCTGAACTATAGACCAGTTTCCTTGACCAGCATAGTTTGCAAACTTATGGAGAAACTACTAAGGAAACATATCTCTCTTCACTTGGAATCCTTCAACTTTTTGTCAGTGAGGCAACATGGCTTCAGAGAAGGAAGATCAACAGTAACAAACTTATTAGAATTTTATGATGAGGTAAGCCAAATCTTACAGGAAAGAGAGGGCTGGGCAGATTGCATATTCCTAGACTTCCAGAAAGCGTTTGACACTGTTCCACATGGGAGACTTATTAGGAAGCTGCAATCAATGGCTAGAATAGGTGGAAATGCCTTGGAATGGATAAAAACTTACTTAGAAGGAAGGGAACAGAGGGTTAGAGTAAGACACTCAGTGTCTGAATGGAGAAGAGTTAGTAGTGGAGTTCCACAGGGTTCAGTTTTAGGGCCACTTTTGTTCCTTGTATATGTAAATGACCTACCAGAGTCTGTAAATTCATTCATGAATATGTTTGCAGATGATGCAAAGATTGTGAAGAAAGTAAAAAACGAGAACAATGGTAGAGAACTTCAGGAGGATCTAAATAATCTGCATGAGTGGTCAGAAAAGTGGCTAATGAAATTCAATACCTCAAAATGTAAGGTAATGAGAATGGGTACAAGTGCAAGAAGGCCCAAGCTTGACTACTCGGTGGCTGGAGTACAACTTCAAGAGACAGAAAATGAGAGAGATCTAGGAGTAAACATACTGGCAGATTTGTCCCCAGAAATACATATAAATGGCGTAGTAAGGGCAGCATATGCATTCTTATCAAACGTAAGGGTAGCCTTCAGGCACATGGACAAGGAAATGTTCAGAAATATTTATGTAACCTATGTGAGGCCAAAACTCGAATATGCAGCCCCCTTTTGGAATCCGCACTTGAAAAAGCACATAGCTAAGCTTGAAAAAGTTCAAAGACATGCCACGAAACTGGTGCCAGAAATACGCAATCTCGGTTATGATGAGAGGCTGAGGGAATTAGACTTGCCATCACTCGAAGCTAGAAGAGTAAGGGGGGATATGTTGACAGTCTTTAAATTCCTTCATGGTTATGATAGAGTGGATAGGGATCGATATTTCGATATGGCTGGCTCTAGAACTAGAGGTCATAGTTTGAAGCTTCGGAAGAAAACTTGTTTGCAGGATGTAAGGAAATACTTTTTCAGTGTAAGAGTAGTTGATAATTGGAATTCGCTAAGCGAGGAGGTAGTTAATGCTATCTCAATCCATAGTTTTAAGGACAGGTATGATAAGTATCACTAAGTCTAAAAATGGAACCGATCAGGAGACGGGAAGATACGAGCTTTGGGCTCTTTCCCGTAAACACAATTAGGTAATCACAATTAGGTAATCACAGGCATTTTACAAATTCGATCATGTAAAGAGATATGATCACTGTATATACACTTAAAAATTGAACTAGGATCGAGGAATGTCGACAACTTCATCATCTGGAGAATGTGAATTGACTAAGACATCCCTCATTCTAGGGGGCTTGCTGCCATTGTATATGTATGTAAGTAATTTACAAATTTTAAAACTAGGTGTACTTTTTTTTTTGTATGACTGAGACCAACCAGGATGGTCCAAAAAAAAAAATATAACAATAATAAATCTGCCCTCATCGGACCTGGACATGAAGAATACATAATGAGAAATAGAGATGGGGAGCGCTGTGACTTGTCAGATGTGAAGGGATAGTAGGAGATGTATAGCAAATATCCAAGAATATTCGGTGTTGATGTAGGTATAGAAAAAGAACCATAACTGAAGGAAGACTTAACATCGAACTGTCCTAGACAGCCCTATTTAAGTCCAAGAACCCCTTCAGCTGTAGAATCGCAACAGGTGACTGGTTATACAATACTGTACATGTGGTAGTACCAAGGTGGTAAATTTATAAAAATACAGCAAGGCATATGGTAGCAACACTTTCTCCTCTATGAATGTAATAATGTGCATAGAGGATTTAACGAACCAAAATAAACAGCATACAATATTAAATTGTCAATACTTAGCTCTACCACCAATACACTAATATATACGATATAGTATCCCCTAAGGAGTACTTAGAATATACTTGAACTTCTTTTTGACATTACCTTAATGACTAAGCAAGTAACGAGTACTCTTAAATTAAGACCTTACCATAATTATTTATACTTTTGCAATAATTAGACAAACCTGCAAGTTTTTCAGCTGGTCTTCATAACCTTCATACTGTTTCGTCATCTCTTCTAGCTTGGCATTGGCTTGAGTTTCAGACAAAGTCTTTTCTTCTAGTTGTTTCTCATATGATTGGTTGAGACCAAGATTTTCTTGTTCAAGGTTTGTAATCTTGTCTTCCAAGGATCTAACCTTAGAGAAAAAAAAAGGGGGGTGGGGGTTAAAAATCATAAATGACGTATACTCAAGTCCCTAATGAATGGAAAGTACAGTACATATTTGGAGATTTCTAAAGCTCTGAAATTTTCACCCAAAGCCTTCACTAAAAGAAGTGAAAAACAACCATATCCTCAAATCCAATATAATTTAATAAGAATAGGGAGATATTTCAGCAATGAACAAAGCGGCACTAAATACCATATATCAAAGCTACAATATATGTAATGACAAACTGGCAGCAAAAATATAATCAATTCCGAGGATAGTAATTAAAGTTAGTGCAGTAACAGAAATAGATTTGACTTGTCAGTTAACTCTGAGATACATAAGTAGAAATATGCCTAATGCTATGATTTATGATGGGTTCAGTCCTTCACCATGTCCCACAATATGCAACATAGCTATATAAAGCAATAGTACCGGAATTGGTGGTGCCACATGTGACAAGCTATCAAGTTTCATGCGTTAATATTTTTTCGTTAATACACGAAAAACTATTAACGCAGTACAAGGGTTTTGTTGTCTCAATGCCATGACAAGCTATTTACATTTTTTACAGTGAATTAGAGAGCTTCTTTAATAACTAAAAATTCAGTGGAATACAATTTTCAGCATTCATAGTCCATTTAACAGACCTAATTCAGGATGTTCTCTGCCCATAGCATCTTGTAAGCATAAACCAGTAAAGAAACAGTGATGTCTTAAGTACAGGGGCCTCAAAAACAGTAAGAATGTAGTCTGGATGCATGTCTAATATGTAGCAATTAATAAAAATTCGATGGTAATATACAAAACTTTAGAAGACAAAGTGAAGAAAAAACTTTCCTATGCAAGACTTGTACAAATGACGTCTTTAACACTGCCAAATCATTCTTACAAATATTATGATGACAACCCAATAAGGACTTAGATTTTTTTATAAAACATACAGCAAAGCAGTCTGCAACAAATAAATAAATGCATACAAGTGTGTAGTGGATATAGAAACTGATTACTTTTTCAGTATTAGTTTTCTGCTCATTTTCCGCTTCCTTCAAATGATTCTCCAAATCTCCAATTCTGGATCTAAGAGTAACACGTTCTTCTTCCATCTCTCTCTCAGTGTTTGATATTTGCAGCTGTAACTTTGCAAGGTTTTCCTCTTTGGTCTCCACAGTCTTTTCAAGGTTATCTCGTAATGTTACCAGATGGAGTTTTTCTTCACGTAAGCCCTCGATACACTGCTGCATTTCCTCTACTGCTTGAGACTTTTTTTTCATGTCGATCTAGAATTAACAGTTATATTAATATTTAAGAACTTACATGAACAATATGTGAAATATATTTGAAGTTTTACTAATAACTAATTATACCTTTATACCTATTTCTGAATTCCCTGGGTAAGTGAGGGAAAAGAATTTATCACAATAAAGCTGGTTTTATATGATATAATACAGGGGTGCAGTGCATCCTACTGCATACATATACTGAAAATTTAAAGAAAATGAAGAAAAATAAGTTTACTGACTATACCTTCAACTGAGTAATCTGAGTACAGAATCCATCACTCGAGGTTTTCAAGCTCAATATTTCTTTCTCTGCTGACAACGCTGCTTCCTTTGCCTGTTTAATCTCACTTTCAAGCCGTTCCTCTAGATCACGATTCTCGGCTTCCTCACAAGCTATTGAAGTCAATAAAAATTCTTAAGAGTATTTAGGTTTTCAAGCATTATAGTACTGTAGTTAAACCAATATGCAGTGCATGCACTTTCCCTAAATACCATATGAATCAAGAGTTAACACGTCAGATGGCCATACTCATGGTTTTAGTAACTCTCCAAACTACTCAGGTCTCAAATTTACTGGCACTTAGAATCTGTTACAAACCAGTCTTTTCTAGCATGGTCTAGACACTGAGAAAGAATAGACAAGGAGGGAATAATTAAGGGAATTTATAGGTCAGCTTCAATTAATATGGAAACTAGAAGTAAGCCATGAAGAATAAGGATGGAAATATGTAATTTTTTTTTTTGCCTGTCCTGGTGTCATAATCGTATGTGTTTAAGAAAGAAAAAAAAACACACACACACCTCTGTCTACAAGAGTCCTTGGCATAAAGGGGGTGAAAGCACTCAAGTGATAGAATGAACTGGTCCAAAGCGCTACACAACCTACTCCGTAAATTGTCAATGAGAAAATTCAAGTCTACATTGTTAGGTCAAGATATACCAGGGAAAGGTGAGGCCTGGTTCCAGAATTTATCCTTAGCAATAGCTTAATTTATACAAAGTAAGAAGTGGCACAGACTCAGAATAAAAATATGGCTATAACTTTTAGAAGACATCAACACAGGCTGAGGATTCAGTGAAAGAAACAAACATACAAGGTGAGGCATCTGTACCAAAGACTAAGTAGCAAATGTCATGATAAAAACACACAAGAGTACAGACTCCAGCAATGATCCAGCAATTGCTCTCCACAAATGGCACTGTGCAGCTAAGAATGAGTTAATACAAATTTGGAAATGTTAAAACATTAGTACAGCAAACAGCATGATTTAACCCAGCTAAGTTTAGATTGTTCTGATTCTCTTATAGGACTGAAAAGTTCAAGATAAGCACGTAAAAGGATTTATCATATTTAAATGTCACTACCAATAATCAGTACATAGACAGTTGCAACACAAAAGCAACAAGGAATTTAGGTGTTGCACCAACTAGAGGAAAGGGGCATGCAATATTCCAAATGGTTCGATATCAAAAGAATGCCTCTTTCAATATTCTAAGTACAAAAAGCATAAAAAAAATAAAAAAAATATCTAACCTAATGCATCCTCCAGGGTCGTATATTTCTGTACGAGATCTTTCATGTTGGCCTCCACTTCCTCCTTTTCCTCTCTGCATTTTTTAAACTCCTCTTTCAAACTATTCAAATCTCCTTCAGAAGCCATGCGTACAAGCCTCTCTCTGTCCAGCTGTTCCAGTGTTTGCGATAAAACACGTCTAGCTGCTTCGTGTTCTAACAGGGAATCTGAGTACTTCACGCCCATGTCTTCTAAGTCACTTTCAACACTTTTCATCCTGATAAAAAACCAAGCTGTATGATTTTCTAATGTGTGAAACTATGAGGCGATATAACAAGGTATTAAGTTTAAATTTTAGAGCAGAGGTGTTCAATTTAGGTACCCAATGATTGAATGAAAACATAAAATTTTCCAGCCAATATTAATAATTTTATTGTAAATACCGTCTATTTCCGCATATAGGACAATCTTATACTACCATTCTTAAAATCAAACAATGAAATCTAAGTGGTGTTCATTGGTGGGCTAGCCTTGGCCTCGGTGCGATAACCACAGACATACATGAAAAGATTAACATTAGGAAATTAACTGATAATAAAGGTAATAAAATAATTTATACCTTATATATTATTGGCACATCTTCATAGTCAATAGCCTATTTGAGAAATAATTCCATATAAATGAGATCAACTTTTATCTATGCGTTAATAAGCAATTTTAACGAACTTAAGACAGTTTGTGATTGTTGATAAGGTACAAGTCAATGACCATTAATACACCAGGCTGTTTGTAACTGTTTAGAACAGTTCAGTAAATCGCACGATAATTGTCGTATTGATGCTAGGGGTTATTTGTGATTGGCAATGAAACGTAAACAAAACAATGTTTTACAGTAAGTAAAACAACATCTTGATTCTTCAGGTCGTGGGTTCATGGCCCACTACTGTCTGAGGTTAGAAAGGGCATTCACTCAGGGTATATGTCACACTTTGCAAAACCAAAGTCCTTTACATAACCAATATTTCATAAGATATCTGTTGTTGCAAAAGCTAGCCTACATACATATGGTTTTGTAATTTAGAAGTCTTCTTATACTTCAGATATGTGATAAATACTTGAAAATTTGCTATAATTTTTACCTCGTCTTATACATGGAAATATATGGTATCCTATAAGCTGACAAGACAAACTAAGACTCTATTCCCGGGAATCTATTTAGCATAATCTAGTGGAAACAATGAGGAGATTCCTGTATTATTGTTCTTTACATTTATCATGATTTAAGCATTATATGGTAATAATATTAATTTTTTTTTTAATAAATAGAAGTCATAATCCATATACCAACTAAAGAGAGCGGGGAAAATATCAACTCCAAAAAAAAGTAAAGGTGACAAAATATTCAGTTTCCTAAAGCAATTACTGTACATATAAATAAATAATCATGACACTTGAAATACTTATTAAGAAACACTCAAACTTACTGCTTTTCTAGCTGATATACAAGACTCTTCAATCCATCCCTTTCTTCAGTTAATTCGCTGATTTTCTTCTCTAATTCATTAATTCTGACATCTTTATCAGCAGGTGCCTTGTGCATGGCTTTCATGGAGAGTGACCTGGTTAAAGGGGGAGGTTTCTGGGGCTGCAATAAGGGGGAAAAATGTGACTTTACCTGAAGCAGCTTATAACCCCTATTTCTATTATTATAAATTAAAAAGACAGGGCACACTAATCAAAACAATGGGAGCACTGCAAAGATTTAGCCCTCCACTGGTATCCTGATACTGTATATGCCAATGAAAGTACGATATAATGAAGAGTACCCTCACAACTGAGGAACAAATAGGGTTCTAACTGAAAACAGAGTAAAGCACTTCTTAATTCACTAAGCTCATAGCTTCAACAAGTCCAAGGTTACTGCAATAAAACAGTCCCTAGATACGAGTTTTCTACTTAGCTACATTGAGGAGTAATTGTGGATAAGGAGGAAATAGCAAGGTTCCATTACTTAAAGCAGTCATGGCTGTTTAACACAGACCTTTAAACCTTAGGATATCTAGCAAGATAGGATCAGTGGATGTTGTGACAAAAAAAGGCACAAGCAAAAAAAGAAACGAAAATCAGCATTAAAACGATTGCAGCAAGAAAAATGTCAGTGTGGATGAAAGTAGCGATGAGAATGATGTCATGTCTATTCACATGAACAAAAAGCAAGGTACATGACACTATCTTTAAAATAGGGGCTGATATTGTCACTATGTGTGAAATGCAAATGTTGGCAAAAACCATAGGTTTTTCACAGCTTAATACTAGAAATCCCATGACAGTTAAGGTATAAACAAGGTAATTCTTTGTCAAACAGAGGCAATTGATTACTTAGTGCATGTTGCTAGACCACATACAGTAAGTATTCTTGCCATTTAAAGGAAAAATTTCATCTAGAACAATCTGCACAAAATAAAGCCTGATCAATACCCAGCAACGCTTCTGATTACCCTAAAACCGTTGTCAGTTTTAGAGCAAGTTCAGGTGGAGCCTATTGAATGAATCACTACCGCAAGCATACCCTGTTACATACAGCTAGTAATGTAATATATAATAACTGGATGGCTTAGAAAATTCTTGAGACAAAAGCAATAGACCAATAAAGATATTAGAACATGGTAGTAAAAGGCCCATGAAAGAAACAACGTGAAATATATCTGATGTACTCAGTAACTGTGTGATCTAATTTTTGTCACACTCTCAAAATACTTCGATAAGGTGACCAGATTAGGACACAAAATTAAAATGTACTTCAAATACTGTTCACATTTGTTGTCTTTCATGGGTCTTTTCCTACCTTTTCAAACTGCACGGTAACAGTTTAGCATTATTTCATTTATAACATGGTTATGACTTGAAAAATTGTGTGCATAATTGTCACAGCGGACATCATGAATAATGTTTGCACAAAATATCATTAATAATATTTGTTTCACATGATATAATGGGTACCATTAGAGTAAGGACAAAGCAAAGGTACAAAATACCTGAATAGAAGTAGGTGTAAAGGCAAGTTCCAAGAAACAAAGCATAAAACACAGGCTAATATTATGTTTCATGAGAAATGTAGACAATTAGAAAAGCAACACATCATAAATAATGCTATCAAAATTTAAAAAAAGATATAGATAAAATTTTAAGTCATATTTTGAAGTTGATTGCTATATAATGCAAGTCCATCTTTGGGATTTCTAGCTATGAATTTTTTTCTTACAAACCGATCTTCAAGTTTATAGACCATTATACATTTACATCTCGAGAGAACACAGCACCACACACAAAATTTCTAAACACGTCAACTTTTATGCCGAGATAAATAATAAAAAATTAGAATTTTTTCAATAAAATTCAAGAATGGGGAGAAAAAAATTACTACTAAATCATCCTCGGCATTTGAATGGGGGTGAATGCAGACATGTTGGAACTTGGGAACTTAAGGCTGGATGCCCTTCCTAATGCTCTTTGGTGGGCTCGAATGTGGGTTTGCCACTTCTTGAATCGCTCTAACCACTGTGTCACCTCGGCCCCCAAATAATACACAGTTTTTTGTCACAATTAGTCTTCACTCGCATTGGGGGGGACAAAGACATGTTGGAGCCTGGGGATAAGGCTGGATGCCCTCCTTAACGGTCCTTGGTGGAACAGAACCTGCACCAGTTGCGTCCTAAATTGCATGAACTACCACAGCAAATGCATCGTACAAATTTATGATATACTTACACTCACAAAAGTACCACAACTTGATGCGGTTGAGCAAGTTGAAGAAATTAACTTGGATGAGGAGGTGCAAGTACGTTGCCTGATGGGTGATTTAACCAACGGTCCAGTATAAGCTCCTGGGCCTGGCACCACCTAAAAAATACACCATTCTATGTAATATATATGATTGCATAGCCATGAGCAGTCATTACAAAATTTAATTTGTCAATAAACCTGGATGTCTAAAGAGTTAAATACCTTTCTGAGCTAAGAAAAACAATTACGCCTCAACATGCAAAGGTATATGCATGCACAAATTAAAAGTATATTTCTTTTTCTAAAGCAATGGAAAGTAACACTGACAACGTTTTCCAGAAACAATATTGAAAAAATATTTAATACTGTATTTGTGAAGAAATACCAAGATCAACCCCTTTGAAAATAAAAATAAATCCATTTAAACAGTTCAAAATTATATCTTCTACAAGAGGAATATAATCAAGAATAAATTTCAAGAGATTAAATTGTGTCAAACACTTCCATATGGATAAAGGAAATAAGTATTTACATCCAATTACGAACACATCAATAATATACAAAATAAACCATACAATTTCTGTTCCTAAGTATCACAAATAATTGTGCTTAATATGTTCATGATCTTCCCCATCTCTTCATAAAGGGCTTAGTATAGCTGACTGATGATTCACTTCAAATGACGTATCACTCGGCCATGATTCCATTAGATCTAACATCATTTTCAAGGAAACTATAAAGGAAAATAAGAATATTGTTCCAAACTTTAGAACAGGAGATTTTGAGGGCTTAAAAACTAAATTATCTAATGAGGTATGGGAAGGGATTTCTGGGGTACAGATGTGGGTAGTTAATCCAGCAGGTCAGGTCCCAGGTAGCGGATTACCCCGAAATTTGAGTACCACATGCCAAGGATTATCACAAGATAAGATCAATACATTAAATTCTCTCACAGGAAAGAAAAGCAGTCCGTCAGTTAATATAAATTTGGATGAGGAATATAACAATTTTGTCATGACTCTTAAGAATAGTCAGAAAGGCTATATTCCCATGAAACATTTCAGATCAAGAAAAAATGACCCTAAATGGATGAACAATAGAATAAAGAATCTTATAGGTATTAAAAGAGGAATATACAGGAAAGCAAAAAGAGGTGACGAGCAGGTGAGGCAGCAATATATACAGTTAAACAGGGAAGTTAAAAAGATAGTTAGAGAGTCGAAAAGAAAATACGAAGTTCGAATAGCAGGAGAAGCTAAAGAAAATCCTAAAGGGTTTTATCAACATTATCAAACAAAATTTAAGGAAAAAGTCGGACCAATTGAAGTAGCCAATGGCCATATCACAGATGACGATAAAGTGATGTGTACATGTTTAAATGATTATTTCCTATCTGTATTTACAAATGAAAACTTGGAAAATATTCCGGAAGTAGAATCCATTTACAGAGACAGTCCCGATAATATACTTAGTTCAATAAATATTACGAGAGAGGAGGTAATAAAAGAAATAGATAAATTAAAGGCTCATAAATCTCCGGGACCTGATGGAATATATGCTAGAATATTAAAGGAATGCAAGGAAGAGCTTAGTTGTCCTCTAACTGCATTATTTAATAATTCAATAAAATTAGGATCGGTACCCATGGAGTGGAAATTGGCAGATGTGGTACCAATTTTTAAAAAAGGAGAACGTGTTAAAAAGAATAATTATAGGCCGGTAAGTTTAACGTCAACAGTGGGTAAGATTCTAGAATCCATAATTGCAAATAAAATAAGGGCACATCTAGAATTACACAGACTGATAAAACTTTCACAACACGGGTTTCTTAAGGGTTTTTCGTGCCTTACAAACTTACTGTCTTTTTATTCAGAAGTTTACGAGGCAGTAGATTGTGGCAAAGAATATGATACAATATATCTAGATTTTAGCAAAGCTTTTGATAGAGTTCCTCACAAAAGATTAGTTAAAAAGCTGGAAGCTCATGGTATAGGAGGAGCTGTGCTCAGATGGATCAAACAATGGTTAAAAGACAGAAAACAGAGGGTTTGCATAAATGGAGAGAAATCAGAGTGGGGCTCGGTTACAAGCAGGGTACCACAAGGCTCGGTACTGGGTCCTCTATTATTCATTGTATATCTAAATGATCTGGATTCGGATATCAGTAGTAACCTAAGTAAATTCGCAGACGACACTAAAATAGGTAGAACTATAAATGGAAAAGAAGACATTCATGCTTTACAGGAAGATCTAAATAGATTATCTGAATGGTCGGACAAATGGCAAATGGAATTTAATGTTGAAAAATGTAAAGTACTTAAAATGGGTACTATAAAAGACAATACTAGTTATAAGCTAAATAACCATGAAATCATGAGTTCTCAGTGTGAAAGGGATTTGGGAGTTCTTGTGAGTAGTAGTCTTAAGCCAAGAGAGCAATGCACAGCAGTCAGAAATAAAGCAAACAGAATTTTAGGATTTATCTCAAGAAGCGTCAGCAATAGGACGGAAAAAGTTATTTTGCAGCTCTATCTTGCATTAGTTAGGCCCCATTTAGATTATGCTGTGCAATTCTGGTCACCCTATTATAGAATGGAAATTGAATCCTTGGAGAGAGTGCAACGAAGAATGACCAAGATGATACACAATATCAGAAATCTACCATATGAGGACAGATTAAAAAAACTTAATCTACATTCTCTAGAGAGGCGAAGAGTTAGGGGGGATATGATTGAAGTGTATAAATGGTTTAAAGGGATTAACAAGGGAGATATTAATAAAGTTTTAAAAATTCATGATCAAACCAGAACTCGTAATAATGGATTTAAGCTTGATAAATTTAGGTTCAGAAGGGAAATTGGTAAAAATTGGTTTGGTAATAGAGTAGCTGATGCATGGAACAAGCTTCCTAGTAGGATAGTAAATGCCAATACCTTAGACACCTTCAAATGTAGATTAGATAGACATATGACAGAGGTAGGGTGGGTATGAATAGGTTAGTGCTTATTAGAAAAATCATAAAAAGAAAAACAGAATAAATAAGTAGAGTAGAATAGAATAGGTTAGACATGCTGAAAATACAATTCAAAAATGGAGCTGCCTCGTGTGTGCCAGTAGGCATGTTGCAGTGTCCTCTATTCTTATGTTCTTATGTTCTTATATATATATGCATACACACATATATATATATATATATATATATATATATATATATATATATATATATATATATATATATATATATATATATATATATATATATATATATATATATATATATATATATATATATATATATATATGTATATATGAATATATATATATATATATATATATATATATATATATATATATATATATATATATATATATATATATATATATATATATATATATATATATATATATATATATATATATATATATATATATATATATATATATATATATATATATATATATATATATATATATATATATATATATATATATATATATATATATATATATATATATATATATATATATATATACATATATATATATATATATATATATATATATATATATATATATATATATATATATATATATATATATATATATGTAAATATATATATATGTAAATATATATATTTATATATATATATATATATATATATATATATATATATATATATATATTCATATATACATATATATATATATATATATATATATATATATATATATATATATATATATATATATATATATATATAATATATATATATATATTCATATTTAGACTCCCGTTGGGGAGAATTTGATACATTTCTTAATAAACTTAATGATTTAGTCCCTAGCATCAAGTTTAATACCGAATGGGAATCGGAGGGCAAGCTACCATTTCTGGATGTCTTAGTTATGAGAGAACCCAATAAATACTTATTTACTGTCTATAGGAAGAAAACGTTCTCTGTCTCTTATATACACTTTCTAAGTTATCATGCTTTGTCTGTAAAAACTGGTGTTGCATGCGATCTTTTCCTAAGAGGTCTTAGAGTGTGCTCCACTCATCATTTGAAATACGAATTCAAATTAATCCGCCTACAATTAGAAAGTCTCATGTATCCCGCATATGTAATCGAAAAAGCAATTAACAAAGCAAGCAAAACATTTTATAATGGGCCGACAGAACAGCCAAAAATAAACTTTACTAATACAATTAAAATACCCTATTTAGAAAATATTAAAATTCTTAGTGATCAATTAGGCAGAAGTAATCCTTTTATATTTAATTATCCCAAAACAATTGGTTCTTCATTTATTAACGAATATCAAAATAAAAAAGCTTTAGAAGCAGGGATTTATAAAATTGATTGCTGTTCCTGCAATAAATCCTACATAGGTTAAACTGGTCGTTCGCGAGGCCAGAGAATTTCTGAGCATAAAAGAGCAGTGCGATATGGTGTTGAAATTTCTGCTTTATTTGTGCATATGCGAGATATTGGTCACCATATTAATTGGAGTGAGTCGTCATTGCTATATAAGAGTTATTGCCAATATAGGAGAAAGATACTTGAAGCAGCCATTATAGAAAAATCCGAAACATTAAATTTATCAAATTTACAGTGGAGATCTGACGTTGTGGATGAAGCATTATTAAAAGACCTCATTAAAAAGATTATGCCAAATGACCGTCCACCTGACCTGAGGTTCAAAGATAATCCCATTGTGATTCCTCCTGGGAATCGTAGCTAGCATCTCTCCCCACCTTTATCTAGAGCTTTGTATTTATCAATTCATTTGCACCTGAAGAGGACTGGAGCCCAGTCGTAATATATAGTACATCTTCGCTTCTTTTTGTGTTTTATTTATGGGCCTTTTCTTGCTTCATATATATATATATATATATATATATATATATATATATATATATATATATATATATATATATATATATATATACATATATATATACATATATATATATATATATATATATATATATATATATATATATATATATATATATATATATATAATCATCATCATCAAAACTGACTAAAGAAGTAGATTTTTCTTTGCTAAGAAAGTGTCTTTGATTTTGAGTAAATGCAAAATAATAAAGAGGGATGGTATTTGGGCTAAAATATGATAAATATATCAATGGAAGAAAAATAATCGGTATTTTCAAAGTTTTGTATTCAAAATGTATTACATAAAGGATTATATTAAGATATGGTTATTGCTTAAAAGAGGTACATAAGTATATGATTATTATTGAGATGAAGAAATTTCAATAATTGTTTAAATATATCTTAAGGAAGAGTGAAATAAAAATATATGATAAATAAAGGGTCGAATCAGTCAATGGATCCTAAGCCAGTAGACGAGAAAAAAGATGAATTGGTCGTGAAGAGTTATGTTGAGGGGGTCAAAATCAAGTCCGTATGATTGTGTAGCCTTTTTCTGAACGGTGGAAGGTATCGGATAACAAGCCCAGATGAAGGGGAGATAAGAAATGCTGAACGTTAGGATGCTTTCATGATATCCCACCACTGTAATAAATTGAAAATCTGTCTTTATAGTCTCTTGTAATTTTTTTTTTCCTTGTGCATTAATTGATATCCGGAATTGTGTGTTTTAGTTTGTTTTGCCGTTTTATGTGTTCTCACACCCATAGAAAAGTCAGATGCATGGCAAGTATCCCCTCACATCTGAAAAGTCACATCATTCCCCATCTCATTTTCTCTTTGCTTTATATTTTCGTCTTGTCCAGGCCCGATGAGGGCAATTTCTTTCACCTGTCCTAGTGTCATATTCATAGAAAAATAAGTTCATTGAGCTTCGAAGCAACACCTGATCTGTGAACACTTTCCACAAAATCTGGGTTTCAAACTTATCTCCAATCTAGACATCGTTCTTTTAGCTTACGGTAGGTAGAATAATTTCATAATATATAAAAGTCGAAAGTATAATAATTACATAATTTCCAAGGGAAAGAGATAGGAAATCGCGCTTTACAGTCAAGATGAGAATGCGGTTAAGGAGAAATATATCACTGACTGATGGAAACAAATAAAGGTTGAGTTTTATAGTAGAGATGACAAAATTCAAAAAGTAGTGCGTAATTTCATGATCTTTGGAAGAAATAAAGACAAAATCTGGTTTTATAGTCGGGATATAAAAGCTAATATATAGAATATCTTAACTTTTTCCAAGAAAACGACTTCTTTTCCTTCGTCAGCTTTATTATAGCCTCTGTCTCCTTTCACGTTGGTATAGAGACCCTGCTCTAATAAATGAATATATATATATATATATATATATATATATATATATATATATATATATATATATATATATATATATATATATATATATATATATATATATATATATATAATATATATATATATATATATATATATATATATATATATATATATATATATATATATATATATATATACATATATATATATATATATATATATATATATATATATATATATATATATATATATATATATATATATATATATATATATATAATCAGATTTTATAATTACAAGGTAGTAGTATCTTTTCATAATATTTGAATAAAAGGGTTTGATCGGCTTCTGTAGTTGAGATGAAAATTGAGAGTTAGAATGTTATCTCGAGCTCTGAAAACAAAAATATGTAAGATAAAGTTTCAGTATCGAGCTAATGAAAAAAGGAAAATCTAATAAAAGCCGAATCCCTCCCCATTCAAATGAGGGTGAACGCAGACATGTTAGAGCTATATGAAGAGATTAGGGAATGATACACATCCTAAAATCCGCTGTGTGATGGAACCTAAAGAAGTAGGTTCATGACTCATGTACTCTACCACTGAACCACCGTGGTTCCATTATATTTGAAAAAGGCAACATCAGGTGTTGTAAAAGAGATAATAAAAGCTGTAAAAGATTAAAAATCAATGTTTTTTAATAAGAAAGTGGAGAGTCGGAGATCATAGCCTAAATAATGGAATACACACACACACCACACACACACACACACACACACACACACACACACACACACACACTCACACACACACACACACACACACACACACACACACATGATCATGAAATAAAAAAAAAGATAGAAATTAAAATTGTATAGACGAGATCTACTGTTTTCTCATCATCCAAAGTCATTGAAGTTGATTTTATGACAAGTATCAGTAAGTTATAAATGCATAAAATGTGTTGTATGAGTAAATATTATAAAATTATGAAACATATTTCAACCCCTGGGCGGGATTCAAACCTAGGGTGCTTCGGTGGTACAGTTGGTAACACTGCTTGTGTCCTAACTTGGAATCCCGGCCAAGGGCAAAATACGTTTACTAATAAAGGTAATTTGAGGGTAGTCGTTGGTACCGTCCATGCACGCACAAGGTGTAAAAGCATTTATTTTCTCTAAGCATTGTATCATGGATTTCGTTAATGTGATTGGTTTTAGGTCCGGACAGCCTTTGCAATTAAGGGCTAGGACGGTCCCCGCTCACCAAGGGGGAGTTTAGTTTTAGAAAGTGCTACCTTTACCCTGAGTGAATGTTCTTTCTAACCTCAGACCGAGTGCTAAAACTCGGATACAGTAGCCACATTATATCTATCGTTAATAATGTACCGTTTTATGTCAGTGTTGGTCTCCATTTGATTAGGGGTGGATATTGCCATGTTGGAGACATGGAATTAAGGCTGGATGGCCTTCCTAACACCCCACGGCAGGATCGAACCTTCGTTAATCTGGCTCGTCATTTCACTACTCGCACGCACAACCACTGAGCTACCGAAGCCCCTAGTGATTTCTAATTATATGAAGACATTCACTAAGACAGAGAGAGAGAGAGAGAGAGAGAGAGAGAGAGAGAGAGAGAGAGAGAGAGAGAGAGAGAGAGAGATAATAAAGCAAAAGGTCCATGATATTATGACTAACAGGATTTTATCTGCTCTCATTTATTTTTCTAAAGCACCAACTTCAGCCCCACGCTATTAGGAATGTGCAACATTTAAGAAGATTATTTCGAATTAAGGAAGGATTTACTTAGAATTGTTAGATTGGAATTCTTGGATATTGACATCGCTAAGAGAGAGAGAGAGAGAGAGAGAGAGAGAGGAGAGAGAGAGAGAGAGAGAGAGGAGAGAGAGAGAGAGAGAGAGGAGAGAGAGAGAGAGAGAGAGAGAGAAAAACTTATTTTGTCCCCATTATAAGGATGGACACACAGATAGATTGGAGCAGGGGGAATGGTCATCCTGGCACCGTAAAAGGTGGGTTCGAATGGCGTGTCTCACCTGCCGATTCGTAAAAGATATAACTGAAAGGCGAGTATGTCTGATCTGCATCCATTCACGTTTTTTTGTGTCCCATACATCTCATACTGTACTCAATAAAACTACTGAGCAAAGATGAGCATTCAAATAAAAGATATGGGAGTATTCTATTCTCCACATCCTCATGTGGCTCTGACGGAAAAGATACAACAGCCTCCATAGCAAGTGGCACTCGCGGCATCTTGATTAGTATGCAGATATTATATACCATGAGCCACCAGTCTTCCTTGCCAAGCTGGGGATCAGTTTTGATTCGGCAGTGGACACAAGCAGATTGGACCCAGAAGTATTAAGACTGGATGCCTTTCCTAAAGCCGTGCAGTAGGCTAGGACCCACGTTAGTCGTGTACCGACCCAAGCAGTCTACAACTAAGCTACCGCGACAATAAGCTATTCCAATTTGATTATGAGAATAACATTCCACGAGACACTTACACGTGTTCCATGTATCCCATTTATTTTCGAATGGGTAAAATAATATCAGAATAAAATGACTGGATCATGGAGAAATTCTCCGGAGGCTTCCGTAAATAACTCGAGCAGAGAATATTTATGATCTTACACAGAGTTCCTATTCACCAAATAATGGAAAATACATAAAATGATTTTTTTTTTTAGGATGGGATAGGATAGGAGGGGAAAAAGGGGAGGTGATTAAGGTTATAAAGGATTTGGAGGGAAAAGCACGAAAATTAATAAAGTTAGAGAAGAAAGAGAGGGGCAGACCCTCGTGCTAAGTTCTGATCTAAAGATCTTTTTGTGTCTTAAAATGATTACAAGGGAGCGGTCCGCCTCTTTCATGTCCGTTCTGAAGAAAGTGGATGATAAATTAGTTGCCGGACACGGACATGGCCTTGTTTCGCCATTCATATATATCATCATCATTAACACTTTAAATATTGCATTTGGATTTCGTGGAATAGTGCATTTATGCAACCAGAAATTTCAAATGCATTCATTAATCACAGTATCTTGATAGATAATGAATGAGTATAGAAGTACACAGAAGAATAGGCAGAAGAGAAAAATTATGTCAGACTATAAAGCGATATAGAAACAAGAAAATTACTACGCAACGAAAAATTTCAAATGCATTCATTAATCACAGTATCCTGAGAGATGATGAATGAATAAATGCAACGAAGAATTCAACATATGCATTCAGCACAGTAGCGTGAAAGAAAGTGCACTAGCATGGAAGAATACTGAGGAATGGGCAAGAAAGATTATTCTAAATGATGAGAAAGATAGACGAGAAAATTACTAGCACCGATAAATTTTAAATGTATTCATTGATTACAGTATCTTGATAGATAGCATACTAGTATGGAAGTACACAATGGAAAGGGCAAAAGAGATTGATGATAATAATAGACGATGAAGAGAGAGAGGGGCAGGCAAATGAAAAAAGTTTGACAAAATGGAATATGCTAAATCAAGGGCACATTGCATACATATACGCCAATATATTTTATGACATTCATTAATCACAGTTTTTTATTTTGATACCTTAGTTGCATATTTGTTTTTATGAGGATCTTCTCTCTTCTTTATCTGCTGCTGCAGCCCAATTCCCCCTGTCCCGCGTGTCCTATTCCCTTGGCCTTTTATCCCTTTCCCCTTATGTAGGCGGTTCCATATATTAGCCTTTACTTGTGTATGGCTAGTAACACTAATAGGAAATACAGGAGTTATAGTCATGTAGAGAGTTATTTATTTCTTTATTGGCTGTGTGTTCTTGGGATCAGTCTTTGTTAAATTCAAGGAAATTTAAATGAATAAAAAGAATATTTTTGTGGGTCTTTTGTAGGTACCAGAAAAACTGTCAGGTACCATGTTAGATTTCATATTTCGTTTTGTGTAGAGAAGAACTTTTTTTTTTCTTTTTCATTCTATTTTTACGAGCAGCCGGAGTATCTGAAAAAATAACTGGGCCTTTTTTTCATTCTTTTAAAATCGAATGTTTTTGAGTTTTGAGCTTTTTGGGGGAGACACCCTTTTTTTTCTTTCTCTCTCTCTTTCTTTTCATGTCAGAAGAATTTTTTCACGATTCAGATTTTATCAAGATGTGGGATGCGACTATTGGTCGGGCGCTATCAACTTGTTTATTGGGGATATTCTCTCTCTCTCTCTCTCTCTCTCTCTCTCTCTCTCTCTCTCTCTCTCTCTCTCTCTCTCTCTCTCTCTCTCTCTCTCTCTCTCTCTCTCTCATATATATATATATATATATATATATATATATATATATATATATATATATATATATATATATATATATATATATATATATATATATATATATATATATATGAATCATATTTTACCCCGACTGAGACTCGAACCTTGGACACATAAGATATATATATATATATATATATATATATATATATATATATATATATATATATATATATATATATATATATATATATATATATAAAATATATATATATATATATATATATATATATATATATATATATATATATATTGAAAATTATGATTATTTTTTACTTTCTAGTTTTATTTCACTGTATAGTTTTAATAGATTTACACATAATGAAAGCTCTCTGGCGTGACCAGCATTTCAGCCAGGAAATGTTGCCAGACCTGAACATTGTTGTAAGATAAATTCGCATTAACGCTTTGCATTTGCATGGCAGTTGTACGAATTACTCAGGATTGTATTTGAAAGGTAAACTGAACTAGGATTGCCCAATACAAGATACTCGAATGGTTCATAAATGTTACACTTAAATATAATGTAGATGCGTCTTGAAGAACTTGCAGAAATTGGAGAACTTTTTTTTTTAATTCTGTAATTTCATTTGTCGTAAATTAAATCAGTAAATATACGAATGGTTTTTCTTACGTCTTTTGCGATGTTTGTGTAAAGCGATTTAATATCAACATTGACTCTGGACGACAAGAGTCTCTTAAATTGATATTTGTCATCTCTTTTACAAGTTTTTCTCTATCATTAACTCATTAATTTCATTTACTAAAAATGTCGATAGTTTATGCTGTGGAGAATTATATGGCGATGTAATGTGGGGTTGCATGGGAAAGGCTAAAGGGTTAAGTTTCTCTTCCTTGGTCATTAAAATGAACCTCGTCGATGGCAAAATGTTGCTATATTGAAATAGTAGTAGTGATACGGCGTGTGTTCAAGTCCTAAGGCTATTTGGGATTGTATAGTGACTAATAAAACGACAAACATACTACGTTCAAGTCCTAAGACCAAATGATTCTGAGATTCTTCAAAAAAAAAAATAATAATAATAATAATAACTTTAGTGCTAAATCTCATGATTTTTATGTACTATTCAGAGTTTTTGCTAATAGAATGAAAAAGAAAATCTAAAAATGAAACAGCTTTTTCACATCCACACCGAGTGTCAATTTGTTGCCTCTAAAAGGGGGTTTGAGATGCCTGTCTTTGTCGTCTATATCCTGGGACAAGTTATCTCTGCCAGTCTTGGCAAAGCTAGATTTACAAAGGCCGGGGGTTGTACAATTAGTAACGGAAGACTTTTCGAAGCACATTTTAAAGCACACAGCTGTCCAGTAATCAGTTGTTATCGCATTTCCTCCATGTCTTATCCCATTGCCTGAAAGTACTTAATACTGGTTGTCCATAAATCTTTTGATAACAACTGACGGCACCGACGTGTTTTTCGTTACCGTAATAGTGTGATACATGTCAAAGCAAGGACCGACCATCCATAACCTTCTGAACTGCCTTCAGAAGTGTAGATTGATCCTATCGCTTCGGCATTTTGCCAACATTGTCATTTTCAGAGCTAAA
>JAXCGZ010023219.1:30000-55262 GCA_037179515.1 Halocaridina rubra
TAATAATAATAATAATAATAATAATAATAATAATAATAATAGTAGTCGTAGTAGTAATAGTAGTAGTAGTAGTAATAGTATAATGTAATAATAATAATACTAGTAGTAGTAGTCGTAGTAGTAATGGTAGTAGTAGTAATAGTATAACGTAATAATAATAATAATAATGAAAATGTTACCATTATGTGGAAAAGTATTTAGAGAGAAAAAATTCGCTGTTATGTGAAATAAGGTTTAAAGGGATACATTTTTCTTTTTCTCTTTTGTCATTCATCATTGCCAGAGAACAAGAGCTTCTTTAAGATAAGAAATAATGAATGGGAAACACGCAAATTATGTTTTATAATATAGAAAAGAAATCCTGATTTAAAACTGATGTGGGAAAAGTGTGTTAAATTTTGTGAATTAGAGTGAAGGGTAGACAGAATCGTTCTATACCTGAAAAACTCCTGTCTTTATTTTGGGCAATTAATTGGCGGCTGGTGCTTTTCTGTAAGTCTACCTAATTATTCAACCATTGTCTGGAGATCATTGAGTCCAGGTTATTGGAGAGGGGGCTTGGGCCCCAGCTGTATGGTGGGAATATAGTCGGGCTCTAGTGCTAATACTGTCCCATGCCTCTGCCAATTCTTGAGAGCTTTTTAAACTCTATAGTCATATTCTGAGCCTATCACACCGAAAAGACTACATCGGCTGCATACCCTCTATTTGCAGGAACAAAAACTCTGTTCCTAATCTTAAAATTCTAAATTCTCAAATGAAAATAAAGGACTGACTTCAGAATTATTCTCCAACCTCACTGACTTGACTTGCGAGGACTATCGACAGGGATCTTACTCAAGTGAATCGCCAAATTAAACGCACAAAACTTTTCTGAATATTTATTTCACAAAATGGTATAATAATGATGATTATTGTAATAATTTATTTTCTTTATTATTATTATTATTATTATTATTATTATTATTATTATTATTATTATTATTATTATTATTATTATTATTATTATTATTATTATTATTATTATTATTATTATTATTGTGTTTTATACTATTATTAATACTGTTTATCCTTCTGTGGATAAATATTATTAAATTACAAAAATGACGTCAAACATTCGCAAGCTATGAGGAAACGAATATAAGAGAGAGAAAAATCCCTAACGTCTCTTTAGTGGGGCTGAAGTCATTCCGGTGCCGACGTTTTCACAGAAGCCGATTCTGCATTTATGATGTAAAATCGTTTCTCTATTCTTTAATGCAGTCAGAAAGATATCTTATTGAGAGAAAATTGTGGCGTGATATGCATTCAAAAATAAGTTTTTTTTTCTGTATACAGTTTCAGTATAAATATGATTTGTGTCGTTTCAACAGTAATAATATGTGCATATTTTATCAGATAATTTTTGTGTTCTATTTAAATCACTTATTTTACATATGCTGTGTTGCAGTCCTAAAACATGCTTATTGAATAAAGTGTGTGAAATGATATACATTCAGTTATATATTTTTGTGGGAGGAGGGGGTTCTGACACCAGAATACATACATACCGGTATTGTAAGTAATGAACTTTTTTTTTTTTTTTAGTCATCTAAATAATGATGCCATTTTTCACATAATTTTCGGTGATTTTCATTTATTTATTTAAAGTTTCAGGTATTTTACTTACTATTTGGGAATGATATTATAGATCAGTTACACTGTTGTGACGTGAACTGGGCAACTGGTTTCTAAACTCCACGTGTTGCTCTTTATGAACTTGAAGAAATGGCGCTGGCTTTAGTCTCGTTACCCATATTTTTCAACAATGAGTCGATTTTTTTTTATTTTACCTGCCATATTTAAAAATAACAGGAGGTACAAACATAAATCATGTTTTTTATCATAAATATTATTCTCCAAACTCATCTTGTCTTTCTTTGTTCTTATATTACCTTTCGTTGTATAACTTAAGGCCGCTTTCACACTGAAGTGGCAAATCGCACGTGGCATGTCACGTGTGACGTGCCACTTTGGTGTGAAAGCGGCCTAAATGTGGGTTTGAAAGTTGTTTGTTATACATATCTCTCTTTAAAATCAATCCTGGAAAAATTAAACAAATGAGAGAAAAAGAATAAATAGAAAACGGAAGAATGCTTTACAAGTGATATAAATTTTGCTTCATTTTCTAATTTGGAAAAAAAAAGGTATTTGATGGCTAACTGTGAGAGGGTAGCGAGCGTCTAACGAATGTAAACCATACCCCTCCATCAAATCCCTAAGTCATTGTCTTGTTAAAATCACCTCTCAAGAAATTGACCGAGATGACAAATTCTGCACATGAAATACATGGAGATCACAGAGTCATTTCAGGTGGTATCTAATTTATTCAGTGACTGACAATCAGTATTATACATTATAAAACTGCTAGTTTGTATTACACTTTAATAATAATAATAATAATAATAATAGTAATAATAATAATAATAATAGTAATAATAATAATAATAATAATATTAATATTCGTTCTTCTGCTTCTTCTTCTTCTAATTATTATTATTTTATTATTATTATTATTATTATTATTATTATTATTTTATTATTATTATTATTATTATTATTATATTATTATTATTATTATTATTATTATTATTATTATTATTATTATTATTATAAAATTGAGAAGAAATATGTATGCATAAATAAGTAACTATTCCTAAGAACGACAGTCAACATTGAGTGGAATCTCTCATTGGCCATTGAAGGGGTGCAAGGTAAGGTAGCCAGGGAAACATGAGAATCCCCTGCATTGCCTTTAGCTAGAACTGAACAGAGCGTTTCCAACAGTATTTTATTGTTATTGAGAGAGAGAGAGAGAGAGAGAGAGAGAGAGAGAGAGAGAGAGAGAGAGAGAGAGAGAGAGAGAGAGAGAGAGAGAGAGAGAGAGAGAGAGAGAGAGAGAATGTGGATGAGAAAAAGGGGTGTCCATTTTCCTTGTAAAGGCGACATAGATATCACACCATCTTTTTGATGTTTTGTTGGTATTTTTTATGCATGGGGACAAGCTCTTCTTAAATCCCTTGATTCCTTTCTTGCCTACATTCTTTATTTTACTCTATACATTTTTCCTTTCTATGTTTTCCTTCTCGCTATTTTTTGGGGGCAAGTCTTTCTTTTATTTTTTTTTTTACAAATAGCGTTACTTCATTTTGCTGAACTTATTTATTTTATGTATTCGTTTGTTTGTTTATTTCTTGATTTGTTTATTGATTTATTCATCTATCTATATCTATATCTATATGTATCTTATTTGAATACCCAATGTACTTTGGAAATAAAGGCTTATTATTATTATATTATTATTATTATTATTATTATTATTGTGAAGTTATATTTCTCAGGTATTAGACATAAATGAAAGATCGACTTAGTCTCGTTGTTCTTATTGATAGATTTATTGCCTTGTGCTCGAAGAAAGCTTTGGTGGGCAGGCGAACCTTTTGACATATCAAGACGAGTTCTTTACTCTTTCTTCTTTCTTTCTTTGTTATACATTTTAAATCACATGAGAGAAACGGTTTGATGTCTCTCTTTTCATATTGAGATATATGCAGCTCCAGGGGGCTCAGAGCCAGACTTAGCTGCGTAGACGGTCCCCAGAAATGGATTGAGAGGAGCGGTCTGGTGCCAGAGAGAGAGAGACAGATGTGAAGACACAAACAACAAACAAACAAACAAACAAAAACATTTATTTCCATTTTGTACAATGGTTATTCAACATTAATAGTAACTTATAAGTAGACATGTAATTAAACTAACAAATAAGAGGGTTAGACATATAGTTAAATTAAATGTAGCTTTCATAGAAAATAATAATGCTGTAATAAAAATGTTACAATAATGTTAATAATAAAGTAGTAAGTATGCCACTAGATACAGGATCGTTATTATCGGCATCATTTCCATATTTGTTTCCTTACAATGAGAATAATTAGTTCTTAATGAGCAGCAACTATTTGTCCAAAAGAAAACTATATAGTTTGCCTTTGAAAGCTGTGAAAGAGGATGCATTTTTAAGATGCTCTGGAATATTATTCCAGAGTGTTGGCCCTTTGATAGTGATCATCTTTGAACCTGCTTCTGTGTTTGTTCTGTGAATAAAGAGCTCACTGCTCTGTCTTGTGTTGGTTCCCCTTATATCCCTGACTGTTTTTAAATCAAATAGCCAGCTAGGATAATGATGGTCCAAAATTTTGAATACAAAAACATAAATAGCATAAGCGACCTTATTTTCTGCCCGCAGCCACCCAAGTTTATTGAGAGCTGGTGTGATGTGGTCATATTTTCTTATTCCTCCCAGGGCAACTCGAGCTGCAAAATTAATAAGCTTCTGTATTCTGTTTATCTTAGTCTTAGTGGTAGCTCCCCAAACAGTTGTGCAGTAATTAATGTGACTTAGGGCTAGAGATTCAACAACAGTTATTCGAGTGGTAGTCTCAAAATTGTCTTTTATACGTGATAAGTACATTAATGTTCCTGTAAGCTTTTTGCATACTTTATCTATGTGGGAATCAAACAACATGTGGTTATCAAAGTGAATTCCTAGGTTTTTGACTGTTTTGCTAGGTGTGATAATATTGTCGCAAAAATTAATTGTTGTGTTTTCTGAAATTTGTGCTATGTGGAACCTTGAACCAATAAATATGCACTGTGTTTTACTTTCGTTAATTAACAGCCCAATTTCTTGGAAATAGGTTTTAATTTTTGACAGAGTGTTTTCTGCTCTTAAAGTTAGCTCTGGGAGGTTATTAATATCACCACTAAGGAGTAGTTGAGTGTCATCTGCATATTGTACGACTAGACAGTCAGAAATGAAAGAAAATAGATCATTTACGTAAATGGAGAAGAGGATAGGACCAAGTACTGATCCCTGTGGAACACCAAATGATACATCCTTTGGCACAGAGATAATGTTGTTAAGACGTATGGACTGTTTACGATTAGATAGATACTCGCTAAACCAGCTTGGATCAATATTTAAGTTAATACATTTACTTAAAAGAATTTCATGGTTTATACTGTCGAAGGCTTTTGATAAGTCTAATAAAATTAGTGAAGATAATTTTTTCATATCTATATTACTATATATACTATTCGTAACTTTAAGCAGTGCAGTTTCCGTCGAGAGTTTTGGTCTGAAACCATGTTGGCTAATCGTTAGTAGCCTATTTGATTCTAAATATGACATAAGTTGGCATGCAACAATTTTTTCTAATATTTTAGAGAAAATGGGTAGCAGGGAAATGGGACGATAGTTTGTCACATCTTCTCTGTCCCCCTTTTTATGCAGAGGTATTACATGTGATATTTTCCAAGAGTCAGGAAACTTTTTAGTAACAATGGAAGTGTTCATAATAGTTAGAATATAGGATGCAATCATGGGTAGAGCATCTTTGATGAACTGAAATGGTATACCATCTGAACCATAAGAGACAGAGTTTCTTAGGCTCTTTATGGTAAGAATTAGGGTAGCACAATCTATAGGAGTTAGCTTGAAGTACTCTCTTGTGTTTTCATTGGAAGAATTGTCATTTAAGCAATTACTCATATTCACTGAGTTGATGTTTTCTTGAGGTTTTTCATATGTATTTTTGCCAACGTTAGCAAAATAGTTATTAAAGTTATCTGCTTTGTCTTTCAACTCCGTAATATTTTCATAACTTTCTGAGGTACTCTTTTCATTTGGTATCATGCTTCTTATCACTTTCCATGTTGCTGCTGTATCATGTCTAGAGTCATTAAATTGTTTTTTGTAAAAGTCTTTTTTACTTACACTGATGAGAGATATGACACGTTTCTTTTCTGTTTTATAACGTTCTCGGAGAGTCATATCATATCTATTCATTTTTAGCTCTTTTGGCTCTACCAGTACACCACAGAAGGTTAAAAGGAATCCAACCTTATAGCTTATATCTGCTATACTTAGGAATGAACGAATTCTAACTGAAAGCCACTATGTTCATATTAAAGATTCCCCAACCTCACTCGTGGCTTCATTTTAGCATTTAATTCAAATCCCAATCTCATTCAGGCCATGAAATTATCAAATAAGCACATTACATATGTGAAAACATGAATCATTTTTTACCACATCCGGGACTCGAACCTAGGACTTATGATTACTAAGTCAAGGTGCTACCACTACACCACAGAAGGTTAAAAGGAATCCAACCTTATAGCTTATATCTGCTATACTTAGGAATGAACGCATTCTAACTGAATGCCACTATGTTCATATTACAGATTCCCCAACCTCACTCGTGGATTCTTTTTAGCATTTAATTCAAATCCTAATCTCATTCGGGCCATGAAATGATCAAATAAGCACATTACATATATGAAAACATGAATCATTTTTTTACCCCAACCGGGACTCGAACCTAGGACTTATTATTACTAAATCAAGGCGCTGAATTATATGAATTTAAACTAATTTACATTTAATGAGCATTTGGTAATTACCATGCAGTAGGTCTGGACCGTCACCGGACTGATCCATCCGTTCCTAAATCCCCCCTCTTGTCCCCATTCCTTTTTTTTTTTTTTTAATTTATTCAGATAACTGTACATGGGGACATGTGCACATGGGCACTCCCAGTCATATTGCAGTTGATAACATTACAATCTATGTGGTTATGTATAAATAACATACTAATAGAATTTGCAATTAATTTAAAATATCATAGCAAGTAATTAATAATAAAATATAGTGTAATAATTGAAGAGTACTTGAAGAGTAATCATTGTGACAATATTTTCAATAGCCCTTGTTGAGTGCTATCATTTAAATTCCGTTTTAATTTTCAACAGTACTACTGCAGACAATTTGAAGCAGATATAGAATAACAATTTTCAGGTTAGAATAATAAGTAGGTACATACATATATATATACACACACATACATACACACACACACACATATATATATATATATATATATATATATATATATATATATATATATATATATATATATATATATATATATATATGCATGCATTAATTAGATGAGCAATAGAAACACCACTGGGGCTTCATAGCCATACATATCAAGGAGAGAGAGAGAGAGAGAGAGAGAGAGAGAGAGAGAGAGAGAGAGAGAGAGAGAGAGAGAGAGAGAGAGAGAGAGAGAGAGAGAGAGAGAGAGAGAGAGAGTTTGTGGTATTCATTTCAGCAAAAGGAGTTATTCGTCCTTACTACAGATAAAGACACATCCATGCATACTCATACACATCATTGTCATCTGAGGGTAACACAGAAGAGGAAAGTGCATGTACTTAATTGCATATACGTACACATATAAACCTGAACATACATACATACATACACATAAACACAGTGCCATATAATGGAGGATAAATTTGGAAGGAAAAGAAAGAGAAAGACTGAAAGCCTTTCCCCTTCTCCACCCTTCAAATTATGTACGTGAGAGAGAATTACGTCAATTAATCCATTATCACTATTATCACAACCATTGCTACCACCATCATGATTATTATTATCATCATTATTAATTATTATTATCATTATTATTATTATTATCATTATTATTATTACTATTATTATTATTATTATTATTATTATTATTATTATTATTATTATTATTATTATTATTATTATTATTATTATTACCATCATCATTACTACAGCTTTTGTATATAGATAGAGTTAGGAATCAAAAGTAGTAATTATTGATACATATAGACATGCACATACATATACATATACACATATACATACATATAAACATATAAATACATATACATATACATATACACATACATGTACACATGTACACACATATACATACATATGAGCTCTTGAGGGAGGGGGTTAGAATACTTCCTCCATGTTCCCCTGCGTGTCGTAAGAGTAGACTAAGTGGGGCGGAGCGAAGGGAATGAAAGAACCCTTCTCTGTACTTTCTCTTCCCAGAAAGTCAGAGCATTATTCCTTTACTCAGCCACTCACCTTATAAGGGGAAAAGTGGCTTATGTATATAAAAAGGCATATGAGAGAGAGAGAGAGAGAGAGAGAGAGAGAGAGAGAGAGAGAGAGAGAGAGAGAGAGAGAGAGAGAGAGAGAGAGAGAGAGAGAGAGAGAGAGAGAAGGTATTCCCTCCACCCCTCTTTTTTTTTTTTTTTTTTTTTCAAAGTTATAGAAATATCAGATAATATACAAGAAAGTAGACTAAGATGGTATGGTCATAACGTTAGAAGGGATGAACAGTATGTTGGGAGGAGGGTGATGGAAATGGATATACAGGGTAGAAGGAGAGGGAGACCAAAGCGTAGGTGGATGGATTGCATCAATGATGATCTGAGGTCTAAAGGTTTGTTGGGTGATGAGGTATGGGACAGAAATAAATGGAGAAAACTGACCAGAAACATCGACCCCACATAAATGTGGGAAAAGATGTAGACGGAGAAGAGGGTAAAAGAATTACATTTTCAACGTTGGGTATACACTAAGTACAGGATATAAGTTCTCTGGGTTGCAAAAGTGCACACAAAGTTCAAAGTAGCTCAGGCCAAGAGGTCTGAAGTCCTTAAGCTTTGTGCACTCTGCAATGTAGTGTACTAAATTGTTGCCCCCTTCACACTCACATAAATGGCATTTTGAGTGTTCTGGGTGCTTTCTACCAGTTTTCTCGCAATTCACCTCCCATATATTTCTATAACCAAGTCTTATACGGGCAGCAACTCTATCACAGTCACCTGTAAGCATTTTACCCATGCTGTATTTGTGTCTCAGCCTTCTGAAGTTTTCATAATGTTGGATCGAACAGCTGCTTACATGTTGTGTGAGTGTAGAAAGTTCTTGCTCTTCCATAATCTCATTATACAACATTGTTTTAAACTGAGTCAGTGTGGTTATAGATTCAGACACTGAACTCTCAGTTGCCATTTTTGCCAGCCTGTCAGCCTTTTCATTACCTACTATCCCAACATGGGAGGGTACCCATGAAAACTTAACTTGGAGTTTAAGTTTTGCGCAATCAATAAGAGCCTCTTGAATTTCAGCCATGTGAGTTTTGTAGGAGCTTTTTAATGATCTCAGTGACAGAAGCGCACTCTGCGAGTCACAGAATATGATAGCATTTCTCCTAGCACTGAGAACATGTTCAATAGCAAGTTTTAGACCAACAATTTCACATTCGGTGATTGATGACCATTTTGGCATACTCAGTGCTTTGTCAAATATTTGCTGCCCTTCAAAATTTTCATAAACTATAATGCTGCACCCAGACCCTCCTGTACTGCTTGTGTGAGACCCATCAGTGTAAATGCAGAGTGTTTCATTGTTAGTTGGGAAACTAGTTTCAATAAAGGCTTCAATTTCATCTAACCATTGATGTTTTTTAATAATTGGAGCAACATTCGGACCAGATGATAATATTGGAAAGAGAATTTCTGGCCCAATCCTCTTGCAAGGATTTATTAATCGTTCAGGACCACTCTCAGTAAAGAGTGTTACATTATGTTTTTTTGTCTCATTGGTTATAAGCTTAAATACTTTGGGGTGAATTTGTCTTTCATACTGTATGTTACTTTTTATTAGTGATTTAATGATTGTTGGCGCTGACTGCGGCCCTTGCAAATGACCAGCATTACATGGATGAGGCTGAGCTGATTTCGCTAGTTTAACTCCAAATATCACAGCTGACTGTTTGATATGTTCTATCAAAGGTGGGAGGTTTAATTCATGTTGCATATTTATAATTCTGGTGCTCATAGGGCAGCCAAGAATAATCCTCATAGCTTTGTTCTGAATTTTTTCTAGTGGTCTTAAGATAGAGGTAGTCATAGTACAGAGCTGCAGGGTGTGATAGTCGACTAATGACCTGACATATGCGAGATAGAAAGTTCGGCATATGTTAATTCCAACACCAGATACCCTATTGGCAAGAAGCTTTAACGGTCTGAGTCTCTGTTGCAGTCTTTCACACAAATCTTTGACATACTCTGTGTGAGGGGGAGAAGGAACTGGTATTCCCAAATATTTGTGATTTTCGCATTCCCATTGCGATTCCCACATATCCCCACTTCCCATCACGTTGAGGAAATTTCGAAATACCGAATTTCTCACACCTCTAAAGTCATTAAGTATGTAAATGAACTAGTTTATTATTAGGTGGGTGGGAGGGTGGGTGTGAATCGTAGGGGTGGGGTGGAGCAGGGGGATGAAGAAGGAGGAGGAGGTAAGAGAAATAGGAAGAGACAAGGGTCAAGTGTCAACGGAGCATACCAATTGCTCATTTCCACAAATTAAACATCAGACAATAATAGGCAAAAAAAAAAAAAATAAATAAATAAATATATATAAAAATAAATACATTAATAAAGTACAATAAATTCAATTATTTTCGGGTTAGGAGTCGCCAACTGGTGTGAATATTAATTAGGTATATTAAATTACTTTGCCGAAAGGTTGAAATTTAATAATAATAATAATAATAATAATAATAATAATAATAATAATAATAATAATAATAATAATAATAATAATAAGTAATAATAATAATAATAATAATAATAATAATAATAATAATAATAATAATAATAATAATAATAATAATAATAATAATAATAATAATAATAATAATAAAACAATAATAATAACAACAACACCAACAAGCTGTACAGTACACAACAGTACATATTTAATACTGAAATATACGTAATCTTTCTTACGGCATCCAAAATCGATTACAGCATGTACTGGTGTATATATCACGAGTACAGCAAATTTACATAATAACGCAAATAACATTTATTTCTCGCAAGTACACATCACTACATACATATTTAATAGCGGCAATTCCCCTCGTAAGGGGGTGGCCTAGTCAAAGCACACACATTCACCAGAGGATACATACGCAAGGTAAATACGGCCAGAATTGATTACAGACAGAGGGAGAAATGAATAATAAATATATTTTTTTCTCTTTCTTATTTTGTCTTCTTTGTAAGATTCTTACCATCGCTAAATCAACTGAATAAATACATTTTTGGTATTCTCGTATTGGCGCGTATTCATATCATTATTTCATGGGCAAACTGTATATGCATGAGTGAACAGAATAAATCCATATACAATGGCCCTAATCCCCCTTAAAAAAGGGTGGCCGAGTCAAAGAAGAATCTTTTAAACTCCAAGGAGGATATGTGGTTGGGAGGGGGATTCCCAGATCCCTTGGTCAGCCCGATTTAGTCGACTTTTACGACATACAGGGGAACACGGAAGGGGTATCTCTCTCTCTCTCTCTCTCTCTCTCTCTCTCTCTCTCTCTCTCTCTCTCTCTCTCTCTCTCTCTCTCTCTCTCTCTCTCTCTCTCTCTCTCTCTCTCATCCACACAAATATCTTTTAACTCTAATTTTTTTAACCTTCATAAGATAATGACTCTCATAAAATAAGACTGTAATATGCTCTTATAATGAAGTCTTATCTTAAAGCTTGAAATGGTTCATATTCTCTCTCTCTCTCTCTCTCTCTCTCCTCTCTCTCTCTCTCTCTCTCTCTCTCTCTCTCTCTCTCTCTCTCTCTCTCTCTCTCTCTCTCTCTCTCTCTCTCTCTCTCCCCTTACTGTAATCTCCATAAAAAAATTACATGCATGAACTCCCTAGCTTCTCTATAACAGAGAGCAAGAGTTAATTTCATTAACTTCAGAAGCAGGGTTCTCTTTGCTTGTTATATCAAGTCTCTAAAGTGTATCTTTCATAAATTATTTTGGTTTGTTCGTAATGAGGAATCGAAGGATAGATGGACAGATGTAGACAGATGGACAGATGAATCAATTGACTGTGAAGGCAAAATGACAAAATCAAGAAAGAGGTGTTGATAGACTGACAGATGTAGTTAGATCGTTAGATGAATAAATTGACGGTGAAGACAGAAAGCGAAAGACAAGAGGAGGGCGAAAACGGTAAATGGACAGGCAGAGAGAGAAACCCAAGGACAGGAAGGGAAGGATGGAGGAACAGATATTGAGAGATTGACAGATGATACAGTTGAAGGAAAAGACAGGAGAAAGACATGAGGAAGGAGGGAGGGATAGATGGATGGATAAATAAATTGACAGAGGCGACAGATGGATAGATATATAAATTGACGAAGACAATGGACAGAGAAAAAAACAACAGACAGTACTTATGCGTGTAGGTTTGACTATAGTGTAATTTCTGTCTATAAGACAGAGATAAGGCCTTATATACCTAAAATATTGAATGGATTCGGTTTTACGTCACGAACTCCCTTTTCTACTAAGGGCTAGGACGGTTGTCTTCTTACGAAAGACTTGTTTTGGCAGATGTAATCGTTACCCTGAGTGTATGCCCTTACTAATTCACCCTTTGAGAACAGTTAACCACTGCCAGTCCTCTCCCAGGAGGTACCAAATGCAACTCCACTAAGTAGTGCGAATAACATACTACGAGACAAGAAAGAACAAATAGTGGTGTCCCTCTTGTTATGCAAGCCTCCATCAACCCGTCAATGCAGCAGGTCTAGTATCCATGAAATTTTTGTGTGTTGATGGTATAAAGAGCGAATCTCTGGCATTTCAGGGATTGATAGAAGGCAGTAAAAACCGAACAAAGCCCCGCACGCAATCGACAGAGACAAGCTATAAATGACAATAGCCGAATTAACGGCAAAAGTTTGATTTTCCTTTTTATTAGATTGCATTAGGAAGTTTCATTGCGAGGTGTGGGGGTCACGAGTGGAGAAGGTGGAGGTGAGCTGGGTGGAGGTTGATATAAGGAAAGAAAGCAGTAAATGGGACAGTAAAACGAGTAATAAAACGAGATATCTTGCTGCTCGTTTGCCATTTCAATAAATTTTTTACTTTCTTGATATAGATCAAAAAGAATATGGCAATGATCAGTAGCGAGAGAGAGACAGAGAGAGAGAGATGACACACAGTGTCTTGGGGAGAGAGAGAGAGAGAGAGAGAGAGAGGAGAGAGAGAGAGAGAGAGAGAGAGAGAGAGAGAGAGAGGAGAGAGAGAGAGAGAGAGAGAGAGTCAAAGTCAAAGTCAAAGTCAAAAACTTTATTCCATCAAAAATGGCTATTACATGATAATTAATCTAATTACAAATTACAATGTAAAATGTCAAAATAAAACAAATGAAATTTGCAAAGCACAAAATCAAAATATTTACACATTAAAATAAGCATACGTACACTTCGTCTACCCAATGGGAGGATAATAATGAGACTAAAATCACTTATTAAGTAGGTGATTTAAAAGATGAGATTTAAATGAGGGTAATGTTTGGCAGCTTCTTAAGTTTGCGGGTAAAGAGTTCCAAAGTCTCGGGCCCATTACATTTAAGGCTCTTGCCCCAATATCAGTGGAAGTTCTGGGCACGTAAAAAGAATTCTGATATCTGGTGTAGAGAGAGAGAGAGAGAGAGAGAGAGAGAGAGAGAGAGAGAGAGAGAGAGAGAGAGAGAGAGAGAGAGAGAGAGAGAGAGAGAGAGAGAGAGAGAGAGAGAAACTGATAGAAATATATGGAAGTCTATATGGAGATAAAATGTGGAAAATCATAACATTATATAATGTTCTAATAGAACCTGAATGAGACCCAGACAGACTGATAGAGATTATGGGCGCCCATAAGAGAGATATGGCAATAACCATCACATAGATAATATATATATCTGATAAAGATAGGGACCCATATAGACGGACTACTTGTGATATATAAAAGTCCTTATGGAGAGATATGGATATAACCAGTAAACAGATAAGATATATTGATCTGATAATGATAAAGATAGACAGATGGATTGGTGGAGATATATGTGAGCTCCTATGAATAGAATAAAGGAATAATCAACAGACAAAAACAATAGTTATCATAAAGAGAGAAAGACAGACAGACAGACAAACAGTGATAGAGAAATATGATAATCAATAAACACGAATAGAACTTAATTCTAATGTTTTATTGTTCCGAGGAACATCTATAAAATCTGTCTATCTGTTCCTATATCTATCTATCTATCTACATACATGAACCAGTTCCTCCTAAATAGTAGAGTGGCTGAGCCAAGGTAAAATATTCTCTTTGGGAAGAAAAAATATAAAGGAGGATATTCCCAGTCCCCTTGCTTTGCCCAATTAAGTCGACTCTTACGACACAGAGGGAGATACGGAGGAAGTAAGTTAGCCCCGCTCTCTGGGGAGGGGGGCTGGAATACTAAATACAAGAGCATAATCCCCTATATAGGATGGTGGCGGAGTTAAAGCAAAACCTTGAATTTCTATAATGTTGTTCATAGAGAGAGAGAGATTATTATTTATTATTTTATTAATTTATTGCGCCAAGGCGTCAGACATTACATGAGTTCATACAAATAATGCTTCAAATGGATATAAAACCAAGAATTGAACATGGTTTACAGGGAGGTGTACATATTGATAAAACATTGCTGCATACTAACACACAACTCACAGAATGGCAGCACAGAGTACATTATATGCAAAAGTAAAGCTCAGAGAAACGCAGAAAGTACAAACAGAATTATATAGCAACATACAGAAAATATATGTATAATTCAATATAATTAATGGCCACCAAAGTGAGGAAAACGAGCAAGAATAACATCAAGGTTGTCATCATTAAGTAAAAATGAGCAGATCTGTATTAAGTTCTGACCTCGTGGTAAAACATCTCTCACTGCGGGGCACTGAAGACAATAGTGGTCAAGAGTGTTAGCATTAGTTCGGTCGCATAATGTACAGGAGGTGTACTGTGGCATATCTAGAGTCTGGGAGACCTGCCATAAAGGCCGATACCCCATTCTGAGCCGAGCACTAACTACATTGTTTTTCCGCACCATTAACCCGCGTCTGCGATACTTGTAGCGACTGTGAAGGAAGTGATCATGGTGCTGTATGGACACACTGTTGGCCCTCTCCGTGTCCCTGCGCTGGACCGTCATGGCAAACCCAGCTGAGTAGATGATGTTACGTAGGCATCGGAGGGAGGGCTCAGCGTCCACAGCATGCCCATCCAGCATACAGGCCGCCTTGGCAAGACGATCAGCTGTGTCGTTGCCAGTCAGCCCAATGTGGGATGGAGTCCACACAAATGACACAACAAGAGAAGCATCCCGAGCGGCTGCGAGGCGATATAGTATATTTCCCACAGCACGGCCACAGATAGGTATTGGCGAGGATAGGGCTTGTAGGGCCGATTGGGAGTCACAAATTATTACCCCATTCACTCGTCGTCGAACAAGGAGAGTCACGGCATCCAAGATGGCATTCAGTTCACAGTAGGTGGAGCTCGACGAGGTGGGTAGTCTACGGCCAATCCATGAATCAGCCGGCACAGGCGGCTCCATGGTGGGGGAAAACACAGCACATGCCGCCCTCCCATCTGCTTGCACAGAACCATCAACATAGACGTGGTGTGCTGCAGGGACAGACGTGGATACATCAGCGATAGTCTCCAGAGCTAACTGTCTCTGCAAGGGGGGATAGACATCCTTCGAGGTCGGTGTATATGTGACAGCGGGGAGGGGGACACGCCAGGGTGGTAAATCTGGGACAGCCGCCTGCACTGGCAGGTCGATGTCAAGGCCACGGAGAATGTCACTCACCACCCTGATGAGGTTATGACCTCCTGCTCGAAGTGGGAGCCTGGGTGCGTCTGGATCAAGGGACGTCCTCATGACAGCAGAGAAGTACGGAGCAAGAAAGGGGTAGTGAAGACACTTAACAGTAAAATAGGACACATTGGCATAAATCCTCTCCACAAGAGGGGGTAAGTTGAGCTCCAACTGCATACTCACAATACGGGTAGAGAGAGAACATCCCAAGATAAATCTCATGACTCGATTCTGGAACTTTTCAAGTGGCTCGAGAGCTGGTTTAGGAAGTTGACACAAGGCAGGAGACAGATAGTCAACCACTGACCGAAGTAGTAGGATGTAGAGGGTCCTCGCCACTGGGATGGAGACTCCTGCAGCATTGTTGGCAAGCCACTTGACAGGTGCAAAGCGGGGCTCCAGACGGTCAAGAAGGCTCTTCACAAAGGGATGAATTCGTTGACGAGCAGGTATAGCTGGGGTGATCCGGACAGGTGCACCTAAATACGTGTACTGTGTGCAGTGAGAGAGAGAGAGAGAGGAGAGAGAGAGAGAGAGAGAGAGAGAGAGAGAGAGAGAGAGAGAGAGAGAGAGAGAGAGAGAGAGAGAGAGAGAAGATGAATATTAAGTGCAAAAGAGTTTTGAGTAATTTCTATCTCTACCTAGGCTGTTTCCCCCTTTAATGGGGGGGGGGGTAGCCGACATCAAGAAAGGGAAACAAATAGGGGGATTACTTTGCTCTACGTCATTGTCCATAGAGCAAAGTAATCCCCCTATTTGTTTTCCTTTCTTGATGTCGGCTACCCCCCAATTAAAGGGGGAAACAGCCAAGGTAGATAGATAGAAATTACTCAAAACACTTTTGCACTTAATATGCATCCTCTCTCTCTCTCTCTCTCTCTCTCTCTCTCTCTCTCTCTCTCTCTCTCTCTCTCTCTCTCTCTCTGATGCCTCATAGGTCTATCGATTGAATGTTATGTTTGCAGTCACAAACACCCAGGCTCGAGCGTGAAAACTGACAGAATAACAAGTTCTAAAATTCGTTTTCTGGAGTTCCCTAAGCTAGGATTAAAGAATATTGATGAAAAGAGAGGGATTCAGCGAGGTAATCAGTCTTTTAAAAGGGTGTATAATCGAAGACTAAATAATGACGATTACAAGGGAAGGCCATAATGATGTAATTCCTTATCTGAAGAGAGTGGAAAACCTTTAACTGATAATCTCTTTTACATCTAAACTTTAACTCTGTTTACTAATCTCTCTCTCTCTCCTCTCTCTCTCTCTCTCTCTCTCTCTCTCTCTCTCTCTCTCCTCTCTCTCTCTCTCTCCTCTCTCTCTCTCTCTCTCTCTCTCTCATTTTCTCTAACACATACACACACACACACACACACACACACACACACACATAGCTAAGCTTGAAAAAGTTCAAAGACATGCCACCACGAAACTGGTGCCAGAAATACGCAATCTCAGTTATGATGAGAGGCTGAGGGAATTAGACTTACCATCACTTTTATCAACATTATCAAACAAAATTTAAGGAAAAAGTAGGACCAATTGAAGTAGCCAATGGCCATATCACAGATGACGATAAAGTGATGTGTACATGTTTAAATGATTATTTCTTATCTGTATTTACAAATGAAAACTTGGAAAATATTCCGGAAGTAGAATCCATTTACAGAGACAGTCCCGATAATATACTTAGTTCAATAAATATTACGAGAGAGGAGGTAATAAAAGAAATAGATAAATTAAAGGCTCATAAATCTCCGGGACCTGATGGAATATATGCTAGAATATTAAAGGAATGCAAGGAAGAGCTTAGTTGTCCTCTAACTGCATTATTTAATAATTCAATAAAATTAGGATCGGTACCCATGGAGTGGAAATTGGCAGATGTGGTACCAATATTTAAAAAAGGAGAACGTGTTAAAAAGAATAATTATAGGCCGGTAAGTTTAACGTCAACAGTGGGTAAGATTCTAGAATCCATAATTGCAAATAAAATAAGGGCACATCTAGAATTACACAGACTGATAAAACTTTCACAACACGGGTTTCTTAAGGGTTTTTCGTGCCTTACAAACTTACTGTCTTTTTATTCAGAAGTTTACGAGGCAGTAGATTGTGGCAAAGAATATGATACAATATATCTAGATTTTAGCAAAGCTTTTGATAGAGTTCCTCACATAAGATTAGTTAAAAAGCTGGAAGCTCATGGTATAGGAGGAGCTGTGCTCAGATGGATCAAACAATGGTTAAAAGACAGAAAACAGAGGGTTTGCATAAATGGAGAGAAATCAGAGTGGGGCTCGGTTACAAGCGGGGTACCACAAGGCTCGGTACTGGGTCCTCTATTATTCATCGTATATCTAAATGATCTGGATTCGGATATCAGTAGTAACCTAAGTAAATTGCAGACGACACTAAAATAGGTAGAACTATAAATGGAAAAGAAGACATTCATGCTTTACAGGAAGATCTAAATAGATTATCTGAATGGTCGGACAAATGGCAAATGGAATTTAATGTTGAAAAATGTAAAGTAGTTAAAATGGGTACTATAAAAGACAATACTAGTTATAAGCTAAATAACCATGAAATCATGAGTTCTCGGTGTGAAAGGGATTTGGGAGTTCTTGTGAGTAGTAGTCTTAAGCCAAGAGAGCAATGCACAGCAGTCAGAAATAAAGCAAACAGAATTTTAGGATTTATCTCAAGAAGCGTCAGCAATAGGACGGAAAAAGTTATTTTGCAGCTCTATCTTGCATTAGTTAGGCCCCATTTAGATTATGCTGTGCAATTCTGGTCACCCTATTATAGAATGGAAATTGAATCCTTGGAGAGAGTGCAACGAAGAATGACCAAGATGATACACAATATCAGAAATCTACCATATGAGGACAGATTAAAAAAACTTAATCTACATTCTCTAGAGAGGCGAAGAGTTAGGGGGGATATGATTGAAGTGTATAAATGGTTTAAAGGGATTAACAAGGGAGATATTAATAAAGTTTTAAAAATTCATGATCAAACCAGAACTCGTAATAATGGATTTAAGCTTGATAAATTTAGGTTCAGAAGGGAAATTGGTAAAAATTGGTTTGGTAATAGAGTAGCTGATGCATGGAACAAGCTTCCTAGTAGGATAGTAAATGCCAATACCTTAGACACCTTCAAATGTAGATTAGATAGACATATGACAGAGGTAGGGTGGGTATGAATAGGTTAGTGCTTATTAGAAAAATCATAAAAAGAAAAACAGAATAAATAAGTAGAGTAGAATAGAATAGGTTAGACATGCTGAAAATACAATTCAAAAATGGAGCTGCCTCGTGTGTGCCAGTAGGCATGTTGCAGTGTCCTCTATTCTTATGTTCTTATATTTATCACTCTCCGAGACGCGGCCAGGGAGGGTGAGGAAGGAGCGGGAAGGCCGCTGCTATTCTACACCCCCCCCCCCCCGCCTCCTGCTGAGGAAGGCTCAGGCAGACGGAGGAGGGAGTGCCGGTGCAGGCTGTCCGCTGTGCACGCCCAAATAAAAGTGCCCTGTGGGGCGGGCACAATATCAAAGAATAGCCTCACCGTATTCCCTGCGTGTCGTAAAAGGCGACTAAAAGTGGACGGGTCGGGGGGACTAGGATCCCCCCCTTGTATCAACCTCCTGCGAGACGTCAAAGAAGAAGGGGAGTAGAGGGGAGAATAACTTCTCCCCAGTTTTCCTTCCTTGATGTCGGCTACCCCCCAATTAAAGGGGGAAACAGCCAAGGTATATGTATGTATGTATCTTACATGAAGATTCTTAAACTGATTATTCGTATGTCAAGTTATTTCATCAATTTAACTTGTAATTACATTGAATTACATCTTTATAACTATTCAAATTCTGTCAAAAACATCTGATCAAATATCAAAATACGTGCGTTAACACTTATTAGAAATAAATCTCATAACATCATACGGCTGACAGCGGCGTTCTCCCTCACAGAAGCAGTGGCAGCAACCACAAGGCTAATAATCGGTAATTTTAGTAAATTCAGTTTAGTTTACTTGTAAGAGTTAAATGGAAAGGGTCACGCTTTCTTTTGATTCAGTTCTGTCTAGTCCATTGGTATAATGTGCTTTATGTTGGATCATACTAGTAAGTTAGGCTGATTTTTTCTTTAAAGTAGCCTTATTATATTATAGCTTAATAAATTTACTCAAGTTACCAAGTTTTCATATATATATATATATATATATATATATATATATATATATATATATATATATATATATATATATATATATATATATATATATATATGGTAGGAAAAGCCCATTAAATAAAAACGAAAAATAAAAAAAATTGTATTATATATATATATATATATATATATATATATATATATATATATATATATATATATATATATATATATATATATATATATATATATATATATATATATATATATATATATATATATATATATATATATATATAAAGTGCTTATTAATTTCGTGACCTAAACTGGTCACCTTTGAACTTTGATATATATATATATATATATATATATATATATATATATATATATATATATATATATATATATATATATATATATATATATATATATATATATATATTATTTATAAACCAAGGTTTTTTTTTATAAGTAAAAGAGTAATTAAGAACTAGGCTAAAAGACTTTCCCTCAAAAAATTCCTTAATCAACCTAGAGGTTAACAACGTATAACTAAATTTCCCAAATTTTCTACACACACATACAAACGCACGCACGTGTGTGTGTGTGTGTGCCTGCGATTACCTAATTGTTCTTACGGGAAAGAACCCAAAGCTCGTATTTTCCCGTCTCCTGACAGGTTCCATTTTGTACTTAGTGATACTTATCATACGTGTGTGTGTGTGTGTGTGTGTGATGACGACCCTGTTGTATCTCATATATTGCTCTTGTTACTTTAGCTTGTAGGATAATACATAGGAAATGCAATGATTTTCAATAACGGAGTAATAAAAGAGAGTTGACAAAATTAAAGAGAGAAGCCTTTGGAAGAGGATTTTGAAAGTACAAGAAAAGCGAAAGAATGTGACAAAATAAACGATCGAGTTTTCAGAAAAAAAGAAAGAATTAAGAAAAAGGTACAAATAAAATACTTTGAAATAATAAATGCGCTTGTTAGCTATTGTTATCCATATCCATATACCAAAGCCATACTCCCTCTTATAAGGGAGGAGGGGATTCCCAGTCCCCTAGCTCAACCCCATTTAGTCGACTTTTACGACACGCAGTGGAACATGGAGGAAGGATTCTTACCCCCCTCTCTCGGGGGAAATACATTCGAATATAATGTTATTGTGACTTGTTTGTTACGAAGGAATAGGCTAGTGTATGAATTTCTCTCTCTCTCTCTCTCTCTCTCTCTCTCTATTTTGCATCTGCCTTTGGTGAAGCAATTCCTCTATTTTTTTTTATTTTACCGATATTATCTTTAATAGGAGAAGAGTTTTATTAATCACGTTAATACTATTTCTGAATCAGGAGACAAGACTGCTACTACTAATACCACCCCCACTGCTACTAACACTACTACTACCACCACCACTTCCCTCACTACTACTACTATCACCACAATCGCTACTGCTATTACTACCACCGCCACCACTACTACTACTACTTTTACTACCACTACTTGCTGCTATTTTTACTATTGCATTTAACTTAGTTTCCTAATGATAATTTCAATAATACATCTATGTGCTTCATATTTTCTCCTTTGCTTTACTACTACTGTTTCTAATACTACTGCTACTGCTACTACTTTGAAAAACTGGGAGCAACCCGCCTTTCCAAAGCTCGAATAGTTACCATTAACAATATTCCTCTGCAGAAATCAACGGCTTTGACAGGAGGTGCACAACAGTTGGAGCGCTCACTCTCCTTCTATTTTTTTTTTTATTATTACTAATATCTTACATGAAGATTCTTAAACTGATTACTCGTATGTCAACTTATTTAATCAATTTAACTTTTAATAACATTGAATTGCATCTTTATAACTATTCAAATCCTGTCAAATCATCTGATCAAAAATCAAAACCCGTGCGTTATACTTCTCAGAATGATATCGCATAACATTATACGGCTGGCAGCGGTGTTCTCCCGCCCAGAAGCGGTGGCAGCAACCACAACTCCTACAAGGCTAATTTTAGTCATTCAATTTAGTTTACTTGTAATAGTTAAACAGGAAGGACTATGCTTTCTTTTCATTCATTGCATGTTATATTTAGTTCATTGGTATAATATGCTTTTTGATGGAGCATGCTAGTAAGTTAGGCTGATTTTATTTTTTAATTAGCCTTATTATAACTTAATAACTTTACTCAAGTTACCAAGTTTTCATTATATATATATATATATATATATATATATATATATATATATATATATATATATATATATATATATATATATATATATATATATATATATATATATATATATATATATATATATATATATTATATATTCATTCATAAACAAAGTTTTTTTTTTATAAGTAAAAGAATAATTAAGAATTAGGCAAAAAGACTTTTCCCCCTTAAAAAATTCCATCATCTGCTAAGAAATTTACGACATATTAAATTTTCCAAAAATTCTACACACATACAAACGCATGCATGTGTGTGTGTGGGTTGTGTGTGTGGGTATGTGTGTGTGTGTGTGTGTGTTTGGGTGGGTGGGTGGGTGGGTGGGTGGGTGGTGGTTGATGGATTGTGGAAGTCCTTTATCCCTAATGATCTATCGAGGTTTATTAGCATCTAATGAATGTCTGTGCTCTGAATCGGCCACCTCCTTACAAGAGAGAGAGCATTCCTCTGTTTTCAGTAATTATATATATATATATATATATATATATATATATATATATATATATATATATATATAATATATATATATATATATATATATATATATATATATATATATATATATATATATATATATATATATATATATATATATATATCGTTCGGTCTTTTATTTCCATGCTTGTATTTACCTTGAATGTAGTTCTGAACACTATGAGCACTGCGGTAGTTTTCGTATTAGCAGTTTATTGAGCACTTGACTCTGTACTGCAGATATTTGTTCTGTAATCCATCATAACGTTCTAAGTAACGATTGTAAATTGAGATATAAATGGAGAACTGTATCGTAGTATAACGGTATTCTGATAATTAGATTAGTCGTAAATAAATGTACTTAGTTTGCTTGTTTATTCTTCTTCTTCTTCTTCTTCTTATTATTATTATTATTATTATTATTATTATTATTATTATTATTATTATTATTACGTCACGAACTCCCTTTTCTACCAAGGGCTAGGACGGTTGCCTTCTTACGAAGGACTTTTGGCAGATGTAATCGTTACCAAAACAAGTCCTTCGTAATAGTAGTAGTAGTAATTAGAAAAACCCATTTTTTTTCATTGTATGCATATTAGTACATGCAGATTATATATATATATATATATATATATATATATATATATATATATATATATATATATATATATATATATATATATATATATATATATATATATATAGTGTGTGTGTGTGTGTGTGTGTGTGTGTGTGTGTGTGTGTGTGTGTGTGTGTGTGTGTGTGTGTGTGTGTGATTACCTAATTGTGTTTACGGGAAAGAGCCCAAAGCTCGTATCCCCGTCTCCTGATCGGTTCCATTTTATACTTAGTCATACTTATCATACCTGTCCTTAAAACTATGGATTGAGATAGCATTAACTACCTCCTCGCTTAGCCAATTCCAATTATCAACTACTCTTACACTGAAAAAGAGTGTGTGTGTGTGTGTGTTTGTGCTCCTTAGCTAGTTCTGCTACCCTGGGCTTCCAAGTAAAGATCGAATCAATTGCTATTATTGAAAAAAGTGTGACAGGTTGGCGCCATGAGGGGGTGGTACTGTAAGCGAAGTGCGTAGGTACAGAAGGAGGGGGGGGGGTTCCAGGGACGCCCTGTCGATGACACAGATCTCTCTCCGGGAGACAGACAGACAGCACTGCTTCTGGACGTACTTTTGATAAATAAATTAAACTATATTTAAGGAAAACAAAAATCATGCCCACTATTTGTAAGTCAAAATTTTCCTATATCATATCATAAATGTATTTTTCTTTTTTAAGTTTATATTAATCGATTAGGCTTCGAACAAAAGTAGGTCATTAACCTTGAGTGTAAAAAAATAAATAAAAACTTTCTGATCGATTCATGGACGAAATGTCGCCGTAACAAAATTACCGAAGCCGAGAATTGTTATTTCTGTTGGAATCGTTAATTTAGCCATAATATCAAAAGCAACATTTTATGTTATATAAGAACAGAGGAAGAACTGTTCACTAAGCCAAGTTCTCGTTTCTTTTTAATCACTCTAGGTTTTTTTTTTTTTATTTGGGAATCACGGTATTTTTGCAGAAACATTTATTTATTTATTCATTTATTACACATAACCCGTTTCCATAGCAACGGTTTCATTTGATAAATTATATTTTAGGTCAAAAATAACCTACCGATTTCTTCACCAAATTTCTATTATTGCATTAGACAGCAAGTTTTTAATTATTTCATGCTATGAAAATTAAAATGCCAACTATTTTTATATAATAACATGTTATGCATTATGTATTTTAGGATTTTGAAATATGCATAGGATTTTATTTTTATGTATAATCCATGTGCAATGAAGTAGAATAATTATTATAGATTATAATAGAAGACGTCTCTATAGCTCTAGTAGAGATGATTCGCCCATTGTATAATTCATTCAGTTTGTTTCAACTCAATATTTTGCATAAATGTCCCTGACTTATTTTCATTAAGAATCTCAGATATTTTGTTGAATTATGTAAGGTTAATACAGTATAAATATCTAGAGACTTCGTAGGGACTCGAAAGGTTACTTTGTAACTCCGTCTAACCGACAGTCAGTTGTTGAGTGCGAGACCGCCAGAGAGTGGGAGGTGGAAACACGACTCCATCTTTAAATTTTAGAGTGTCTCTTTATTTGTTTCTTTCTTTCTGTGTGCTCGTATTTAATATGAACCTGAAAGGAGACACAATGAAAACTCATCAAATTAAAGGTAACTCAAATTTTATATAAGTTTAATAGTTATCTCGAATAAGAGAAAATATTGGGACTGTCGTTGTTGTAGTTTTAATGATAATTTAGTTCATGATGCTTCCATTCCGGAATTACTGGCTGATTCTTATCAAATATTGCCCTTGCTGAGCCCGCTAGGTTGACAGGAGTGATACCACGGGAAAAATATGATGACCATCTACTTATAGCAAAGGGATTTTGGAAAGCCAAATGGAGTCGGGAACCAACATTGAAAAGTCAAATTTGGATGATTTGGAATAGTATGAAGGGGGGTGTGGGGAATTTACACCAAAACATCGCAATTTTAAAGAAAAAAGTATACGAGTTTGCACCTCATCGATCTACTCATTTCGAATGAGTTGGTCGGAAAGGGCTATGCAATCCACACAGCATACTGTCATGCAAGGGAGAAACTAAGCTAACCTAGATATTTAT
>JAXCGZ010023220.1:7500-22500 GCA_037179515.1 Halocaridina rubra
ATATATATATAAGTTGCTGAAGTGCCAAATATATAAATCAGGGTTATAATTTCACAAATATCCCATATATTAATAACTAATGGAATGTGATATTAAAAATCTATATAATTCAAACACTGGAATATATTACAAAAAAATAGCATTCACTTGACATTGGCAATAATTCAGTCTGTTTAGGACTAAATACACTTATCCATTTTAGACATGTATAATTATGTCTATACTTTCTTATATCTCTCATTCCCTATGTGTGTGTGTGTATACACACAAATATATAATATAGCATTCACTGGACATTGGTCATTATTCAGTATGTTCATGACTTAATAAACTTATCCATTTTAGACATGTATACTTATGTCTATACTTGCTTATATATTTCTTTCTCTCTGTGTGTTTGAGTACACACACACACATATATATATACACACACACACACACACACACACACATAATATATATATATATATATATATATATATATATATATATATATATATATATATATATATATATATATATGTTTATTTCTCCCCAGTTGACCTACTTTATAAGTAACAGTAACCCAAATGGATAAATTACAGTATTTATACTAGTAGAGTAAGTCATACTAGTAATGGACAATATATAATAGTATATGAAATCCGAGATATTATTTTTGGTATATGAATATAATTAGTTTAAGTCATATGGAACATACAGACATATAGGTGTTTTTGAATTTTAAAGAAATATTAAAGAAATACAGCTGAAAACACGTATTTCCATGTTTTCTTGGGACATATGCTTGAGGTGTTCCTGGGTCGGTGCTGTGGGTCACACTACGTATGAATAGGGTGGGAACCCCTATTTATAAGACTTTGTGGCCCTCCTTTGCAAGACGCGGCACTCCGCTTGCTCCCGACTGCGTACAACCCCCTACGAACGTGTACGTTCCCCTACGATGGGTCGGGAGCGTCGGGAGCATGGTCGGCCCAGTCGTAACGGTCAAAAATTTAAATTTCCCGTTTTCTATGATGAGAGTTACGTTTGCATACGATCAGTCGTACGCTAAATTACGCGTCCAAACGACTCCGTACGACTGCAATTACGATCCATAGGCCTGCTTACGCGGACGTACGACGCACTTCCGACAGGCACAGGATTGCACCTGTCGGCTAAAATATCTGCCGGATCTCCAAGGATTGAGCGAAGATTCCGTCGGAACGCGGTCTTAAGAGTCAGGTCGGGAGTTTTGGCTATATGTGACGCCAGCTTTAATTTGAAGAAAGAGTGTGATTGACTTGTCCTTGCCGATGGGAGGGGGTTATTTGATGAGGGATATAATCCCCGTGGGATCCCCTCCCCGTAATTTCGACACTGTTCATTGGTGAATTAAGAAAACAATTTTTAATAATTCATAAATACTCACCATCGTCTGTTTGTGACATTATCGAATTGGTTCAAGTTCTTTTTCTGAGCTTACCGGGATTGTGTAAAAAATAAGTTTGCGTGTAAGGGACATGTGGATATTTGCACTATTTCACTTTTACACCGGTTAGGTTGCGTTCTCTTCGTATTTTTTTTTTTTTTAAATAAAAGAGTGATATTGGAAGTATGCATTAACCGGTTTGGTTCCTCAGATCTAAGAATGGTAGCGGAATATACGATATGTATAAGATAGCCTTATTTTCGTATGTTTATGTGAGGTTGTACTTGGAGGTTGGTAATATTGGTATTTTGTCTCAACGAATTCTTAAAAAAAACAATTGTTTGAGTGGCATTGAAAATATAATTGGTAAGGTTTCAGTTCTGCTGAGCGCTGAATATGTATAAATTATGAACGTTCTGTAGACATATTTAGGAATTATTGTTTCTATTACACCTAGTCACGCTAGGTTGTTATTGGAAATTGATGGCTCATTTGTGGTTTTGGCATTTTATTGCTTTAATAGTTCTTAAAAAAAATCTGTTGACCGTTGTATTAAAAATATAATCGTCGCAGTTCAATTATGCAGAGCATAGAATGGCCCTGAAAATAATGATATATACATATAAATTGAGGTGATATTGCTGCTATGGAGTTATGTTAGGTTAGGTTTGTTCTCAAGTGTTGGTGGGTCATTCATGTATTTGACAATTCTTTTTCGTCAGAAAAAGGCTCTTCACTTGTATCCCCCATGCAGAACTTTGCAAGCGATGTAATAGTACAAAGAATAATATTCGTTTCATTCACCCTTTGAAATTCTACTACTTCATATTTGAATTAGGTTAGCTTAATTAGTCTGGTTAGGTTAGTTTAGGTTAGGTAGAAAGGGTGCATAAAACGAATATTTTCCAGTACAAATTTGAAGCCACTGGCACACTACCAGTTAGGAGAAACATCAAAGAAATTTATAGAAATATCAGGTTAGGTCATTAGGCTAGTTCAACCCCATGCAAGTAATGAATTGGTAATTGAAATTGTTATTTTGATAGTTGTTTTTTTTTTTACATTTTAATGCTTTTTGTTCTCATTTCACATGGGGGGAAGGGATTTGTAAAAGCCAACAATTACTCAATTCTACTTTTACCATTTTGGGATGACCTTTGTGTTTATTATATGCTGCTAAAATATTCACTTGGCCTAATTACCGAATTTAATGGTTTTATTTACTTCTTAAAAGCCTTAATAAGAGTAACTAGTATTTCAATTAAAAAGATTAGGTAGAAACAATAAAGCTTGTACCAAAGAAAAAAAAATAAAGAATCTGATAATTGTGTGAAAAAGAGAAGCATTTTTATATTCACTTCGTTCAATAGAGGTAAGAAATCGCAGCCTTTGTTTCTGTTTCCCCAGGAGCTCCATAGGAGAATAGGTTAGGCATACTTTATATCGGTGGTTCTAAACCTTTGTGTGTGTGTGTGTGTGTGTGTGTGTGTGTGTGTAGCGCCCACTTTTAGCTAGTTGCATAGCCCAACGCACTTCTTCATTTGGGAGAGGCAAGAAATGTGAATCATTTTTTTTAATGTAGATGGTAAAATAATTTTACTAAGAAATGCTGAGTATAAGATTTATAAATTACGTAGATAAAAGTGAATAATATCTAAAATGGTTAATTTACCTTAGTTGTGACTTAATGGCTTCCTTGTGCTTGATGAGATCTTGGGAGAGTTTCTATATTAGGTTCAATATTAGTTAATCTAAGTAGCAAGTCTCCTCTTTGACTAATTACCAATTCATCTCTCTGCTTAGGAATAATTTGCAACGCTTCATTGAATCCTTTCTCCTCAAAGTATGAAGAAGGAAAAAGCAATTAAGAGTAATTTTATTTCCTGCCAAAGTTTTAGATACGTGATTTGCATTTTGGGCCAAAATGCTTCATAACCAAACTGCTTAAAATGTACTTTAGCTTCAAGATAATTTTGTAGGTTAATAATTTCTTCATGTAAATTCTGGTTATACTGTATGAGAATTTATAAAATTACTCATGCCTTGGAAATGTACGCAAGCAACCTTTTACTGTGTGCAGGATGCAAACTGAATTTATATTATAATTTAGATATTTTAGAACAATGACTACATTGCTGTGTATTATAATAACAGTAAATTGACCATATCCTTCTCTATTTATTGGGATCATGAACTTCTCTGCAGTATTTTATTCTGTGCTGTTAAAGAAATGATGTGGACAATGTGTTTCCGTCAATGTTTGATTTAGGCTTACTTACCATTTTAAGTTATCTGCAATCTTCCTTTTAGAATGGATATATGTTCATATAGGTCCAGTGTTATTGGATAATTAGTTTTGTAATTGTTTGCCTTTGTCTCCATGCATCTCGTCAAGGTTTTTTATATTGTGTGTGTATATATATATATATATATATATATATATATATATATATATATATATATATATATATATATATATATATATATATAGTATTGTATTGAGGAGGCCTCGGTATCTCACTCATAAAGAGCGCAAGTTGGGAAGTGACGAGACAATGAACGTGGAGTTGGTTACTTCTGCTTGGTGTTAATGAGGGTATCCCTTCTTCATCCCCAGCTCCAGCCTCTCTGAGTCCACCTCTATTCGTATGTGGACTAATCGTTACACAAAAAGACAAAAAGGAAATATTTAGCATTGCATGACATCAAAAAGTCCCCACATGACTCGTGTGTAATTAGTTCCCAACATTGTAGTATGCGCATAGTGTCTGGAAAAGGAAAGTCTTTAAATGAATGCTAGCTTAGTTCCATTAGGTTCTATACATAGGCTTTTATATGTAGGTTGTAGGGCTTGTTGCTAAAATATAACTCTTTTGCATTTAATCGCGAGCAGAATGAAATTATTCATTAATTTCTCAATACTATTATTATTATTATTATTATTATTATTATTATTATTATTATTATTATTATTATTATTATTATTTATTATGATTATGATTATTATTACTATTATTATTATTATTATTATTATTATTATTATTATTATTATTATTATTATTATTATTATTATTATTATTATTATTATTATTATTATTATTATTAGTGTATAGTACACTTATTATTATAACTCGTGTATACTGTATTGTTTTTGTTGGTGTGCAGTATACAGGTCATGTCTTGCTTGGCGTCCTTACGCCAAAATCCGATTGTATTACTAACACTACTCAAGCCCACCGTGGGGCATCAGAGGAAACATCCAGCCTTAATTCCCTAGCTCCAACCTGTATAATGGGGATTATTAGTGACACATAATGCAACAAATTACAACCTTTGAGTACATTAGATTTTTTTTAGTACTTTCTAGCAGCATGAAGCTGACGTAAGCGCTTGTTAGGCAAACTTTCCGCTTAAGTTTATAAACTGACTGCATTGCCAACCATATATATATATATATATATATATATATATATATATATATATATATATATATATATATATATATATATATATATATATATATTTATATTTATATTTATATTTATATTTATATTTATATTTATATTTATATTTATATTTATATTTATATTTATATTTATATTTATATTTATATATATATTTATATTTATATTTATATATATATTTATATATATATATATATATATATATATATATATATAAATATATATATATATATATATATATATATATATATATATATATATATATATATATATATTTTTTTTTTTTTTTTTTTTTTTTTTTGTATATTTATATATATATATATATATATATATATATATATATATATATATATATATATATATATATATATATATATATGTATATATATATATATATATATATATATATATATATATATATATATATATATATATATATAAATATATATATATAAATATATATATATAAATATATATATATAAATATATATATATATATATATATATATATATATATATATATATATATATATATATATATATATATATATATATATATATATATATATATATATATATATATATAATGTACTCCCAAACTGTTCAGTTTTGCCTATAGATTAAAAATACTGAACTGTATTGTATACCAAAAACAATGCTTCTTCTGTAGATAATGCAAACACAAGTAATCCAGTACTGTATTAGTAAGTCTGCAGGGTGTACACCGTACTTACCGCTAGGGTCGCCTGGTGCTGCAGTACTCCTATGGCAACTATGAGATTGATTTATGGCATTTTCTAGGAAACTAATTTTGAAAATTAGCAATGTTTATGGCAATTACCAAATATAAATAGAATACTGAAAATAAACCATATATTCGCCAAACCTTATTTAAGAAAAAACAAATTTAACGCTCTTTAAAATTTACCGAAGTGAAAACAGAACAACAAATAAACCATATATTTTATAAGTTTTATAGAAGCGCAAACACTCTTAGACACATATTTGTCAATACATTCAATCAATATTTTTAGCGTTTTTCAGCTTTATTGCAATCCTATTCATCATGTTGACCCTCATAGTCATAAATACTATTATCGAACATTCTCAGTATCTTTTCTAGAATGAGAAAATGTTTGCAACAGGGCATTTTTCAACAGTAGATATGACCTTATCATCAAGATGCTCGTTAAAGTCTTGTTTCTCATTATATTTCTTTTTCGCCTTAGGTAAGGCAGCCTTACTGGAAAATTTTTCAGCAAATGTGTTTGATATAGGTAAATATAACTTGACACGACTTTTACCAGACTCTGAAACAATACACATCAATTGCACTTTTAAAGTCATACACTCAAAAGCAAACTTTTATATTATGATTTATTAAGTTAATTTCAGTCCCTTCACTTCTCCAGTCACACAGCCTGATATTAATTTACTCCTTTTCTATGTCAACTACAAATTCTTGAAAGTTCAGTTCATGACACTTAACACTTTTACTCTGGGAGAGAGGAACATCTGGATGAAATGGTAACTTGAATGTCTCCAACAGCCTTTTAGCCACTTCATTTACTGTTATCTTCAAAACATTCAGATATTTATATTTTATGTTACGTACCTGTTCACTTGAAAACTTTGCATGTGATAGTTCTTTGCAGTATTTAGCTCCAAAAAGGAAGTTTGTCATAGGTCCTAATTGTATGCCTTTAACCTGTTCATGTGAATTAATTTCATATTCTACTCAATGAAATGTAAAAATCATTCAAATCCCTCAACAACTGACGCTGATCAGCATATGTATGCTGTAAGGAAGCATTAACTTGCTCAGTTTAACAGTGAGGAGGCCAAATACAAATTATTTGATGAGGACTGTTTTGTAGCTGTAAGTTTTTGGTATACCTAATAGACTTGAAATATTCTAAGAGCTCATCCCACTAAATGATAACTTGAGTAAGTTACTTTTCCAGTCATCAAGTACCTAGTCTCTGATGGACTGAGAAAGTTAGAGGGATGCAGTTCAGGAATATTTGCATTCCTTACATGAAACGCTTTATCATAGTTAGTCCTTCTCTCAGAACTAAGTGTAAACGACTTCACGATTTCACTGAGGAGTAATGATAGATGTGAAAGCAATTCAGCAATGTCATACTTTCACACAGATTTAGGCTGTGGCATATACATTTAGCCAAAAATACAATGAGGAGTGCTATCTTACCTTAGTGTGCACAAAGTTATGAATTCCTTATACATAATATGCACCATCAGTGCATAGGCCTATGATATTGCTATGTGGGACATTTTGTTCATCAAAATAAGATTAGATGTCTGAGAAGAGTCATGATGCTTTACATTAGGTAATTGGTAGTAGTGTCAAGAAATTTGGTAAAATTGTTGGAATTTCTTCTCTGAAATAGTTCACACACATACTTGCCAAAATGGCAAACAGGCTAAATTATTGCATTTTTATGGCATCGATTATTTTGAGACATAAAAAATGGCAGTTTTTCAAAGAAAAAACTTACTTTATGGGGAAAAATATAAAGGAGGGAATTCCCAGTTCCTTCGCTCCTTCCCATTTAATTGACTTTTATTGCACGCAGGTGAACGCAGAGGTGTTTGTACCCCCTCCTCTCGTATAATAGAAAGCACACTAAATATAATGCGGTCGCACAACACTCTGTGCACTGTTTTTTCAGATTATGTTTTAGATATGACACCTTACAGGCTATAAAAAAAATCTCTAGAATAATTATATAGATATCTTACAGTGAATGCACTGATTTATATAAGCTTATTTTTGTTTTACTTTTTTTTTGTAAAATTATTACTCTACAATACTTGTTATGAATGTCACTACTCTTTATGCAGTAGAATTTTTCTTTTTAAATTTTTTGAGACTAAGGATAATAATTTTTTCCCGAAACTTTAAAACTGTACAGGCAATAGAGGATACACTGTCAATTATGCATTAAAATGTACTCTACCGTGTAGGAATTGCAGTCTTTTATATTTCTCAGAACACAGACTAATTAGGAGCATGTTCGTCAATATCACTGTCTTGCATTTGAACACCAGCTTCACTTTGTGCGAAACCGGAAGGACGTAACTTTCCACCTTTTAATGAATGTTGGATTTCACGAGGTCTATAATGCTTTGCTTGATTTAACTCTTTTTCCTTGTAAATTTATGTATATGTTGCTAATACAACAGATGTATCTTTAACCAAGATTGTATTAGTCCATGCATGTTGAATTTGACCTACGTTTTAGGGTCACACTAATACTTGTTATGAACTAATTGCAAGGCATTACACACCTGCACTAAGGTACGTAATTGTAAGACAAGACCAAGTATAACCTTTAAGAAGGAAATGGTAGTAAACTTCAAGATTCCCAATACCTATACTCCCTGAAAAGGGGCTATTCTATTCGAAGTTCTCCCAAGAGAAGTCAGCCAAGTATTTCCAAGAAAAACCTGCAAAGAAAGTTAGGAGCAACTTAAGAGTCTGGGCCAACCTTTAACGCGATGTTGACCTAAATTTGTCAAACCTCTTGGATATTCTCCATGGTCTTCCACTGTTTTCACAGCTGTCACTTGATTTATTAACAATATTATATATTTTGCATATGCTTTGTAGTTTTTATTTATTCTTTCAGTTAATTCAATGATTTTATTAAACTACCTTAATCTATCTGGGACTATGTTGTGGAAAGGCATACGACTTGGTGAAAATGATCCAAGTATGTTTTCCGCATCTGCTCGCTGCCTTGTTCTGGAGCGTCCCCTCACTCACAAGGGAGAGACATTAAGTTGCATAACTAGTGGTGACTGAACAATAAATAACAATAAAAAAGCTCTCTTCTTGTGCTATACCCACGATAACACCGTAAGACTCTGGTGGGTTGAGTAGCGTTCAGGGTGTGAAAAAAGGAGGTGGTGATTTACAGGCGTTATCCTGGTTTCTCCTTGGCTGAGTCCATCTCCTTTGCAGTTTACTTCACAACAGAACAAATGGTTGGGAAGGGAAAATTATAGTTGAATTTTGCACTTTAATTAGAGTATCGCCTTAAGAGACCTTTTAAGTTCAATTTTTAAGCAAGTTTTTACACTTGTGGAGTTCAGATATAATTCTAATCCAGATCAAGTGACTCAATTTCTACTTCATGGTTGCTGGATGTGGATCTATAGGGGACACATCGGCTGAGATTTACCACACATGCATACACACGCAAACATAAACAATATATTCGTTTTTTACGAAAAATCCTGTGCCAAAATCAAAATGACAAGTCTCACTTTTTCAAGTTTCAACATTAAGTTCTGGAAATTGTCTCTTTAGTCAGTGCAAATAGAAACAGGTGTGTAGCTTTAGTTTCATGAATGAAATTCTCTCACAAGCAGTTACCCACAACATTGATGTGTTTATTTAATAGCCAGGTAAATAGATCATGAAATCGCCTGGGAGAAGGGCGTTAAAAGTTCCCCTCGCTGCAGGGCAAGGGGTAACTACATATTGTGTGAAAGTTAGGCCATCTCATGTTCTGCTGCCACTTCTACTGCCGCTAACCCTCTTCCTTCTGACAATTTGCGGATTTTATTTGCAACAAGCGACTCTGCGAACGACAGCAATTGATAACTTGAGTGGCGCAAGTGTTGGTTGTTTTGTCAACAGCGATTGCTTTTGATATTTTATTGTTTTCAGTTGCTCTCTCTCTCTCTCTCTCTCTCTCTCTCTCTCTCTCTCTCTCTCTCTCTCTCTCTCTCTCTCTCTCTCTCATAGTGTGTTTATTTAGATATTTAACTTTTTATGAATGGAATAAAATATAATTTGTGTTATTTTCCAGTATACAGATTATATACACTCATACTACGCGAAATTGCATTAGATTAAATTAAATTAAATTATTTCCGATTCCCTGGTTATTAGTACAAAACCATATAAAAATAATAATAATAATAATAATAATAATAATAATAATAATAATAATAATAATAATAATAATAATAATAATAATAATAATAATAATAATAATAATAATAATAATAAAAATAATAAACTACAAAAGTACCTAAATGAAGAGGAAAAGACCAAATTCTTTACCAACTCTAATGGATATGACTGAATGATAAGTACTTGTATGAATTATCTATCATTATTTATGAATTTATATATATATATATATATATATATATATATATATATATATATATATATATATATATATATATATATATATATATATATATATATATATATATATATATATATATATATATATATATATATATCTCATATATATATATCATATATATATATATATATATATATATATATATATATATATATATATATATATATATATATATATATATATATATTTATATTATATTATTTTATATTAGCCCATTGGGCTAAGCTGTGGTGCTCTAGACTAGAGCTTCCAGGTTCGAAGTCCGACAAGGAAGGGAGATTATTTGAAGACATTTAAAACTGTGGAATTTATTACATCAGTGTAATCTAGATACCCTTGGGTGTTGAGAAGGAGAATGAAATGCGTTCACTGATCACTGGTGGGTTTGGGCTGGTGATTAAAACAAAGATTAATGGTCGCAGTGGCATCACTCCAACTCAGTATTATCAGTAGATGATCCAGTTTTACCTCTTATAAAAACCTCTTTGGTCCAGTGGGCTGAGCTGTGGTGCTCTTGACTAGAGTTCCCAGGTTGGATTGAAGTTAGATTATGTGAAGATGATGATGATGATTATTATTATAATTATTATTACTACTACTACTCTTATTATTATTATTATTATTATTATTATTATTATTATTATTATTATTATCATGAATAGCAAGGGCATGAATTCAGGGTAACGATTACATCTGCCAAAACAAGTCCTTCGCAAGAAGGCAACCGACCTAGCCCTTGGTAGAAAAGGGAGTGTGGGACGTAAAACCGGAACATTATTATTATTATTATTATTATTATTATTATTATTATTATTATTATTATTATTATCGTTGTTGTCGTTGTTGGTGTTGTTATCATTATTCTCTCTCTCTCTCTCTCTCTTCTCTCTCTCTCTCTCTCTCTCTCTCTCTCTCTCTCTCTCTCTCTCTCTCTCTCTCTCTCTCTCTCTCTCTCTCTCATCATACGACGTAGCGTATTATTGAAAGAGAAAACTCCACTATATTTGACATTGTATTTATATTACTTTTTCATTTTTCATTGAGTGCATTCCATGCTTAATGTATATAACATGCCACGTGCACTTTCCACAGATCTGTGAAAATAGGGACTCTTAATGCAATTAAAAGAAAGTGAAAAAATGAAAATAAGAATAGAAAAAAAAACGTGTATTACCTGTATAGGGAGGATGGAGGGGAACCGGTATTTGAAGTTGAGAAGGGAGTTTTTTATTATTTTTTTTTATTTTAGGTTGGTGGGATGGGACGGCGAGAGAGAATTTTTTCACTTTTTAATTTGGTTTGTAAAAAATATCCAAGGTTGAATTAACTGGGCAATTTTAGTGTTCTTCTGCTCTGATGATTTTTCTATTACCAAAACTATAAATAAGGGAGTACTTTTTTTGCCTCTCTCTCTCTCTCTCTCTCTCTCTCTCTCTCTCTCTCTCTCTCTCTCTCTCTGTTTTCCTATTCTTTGTTTGAGATTCTTGTGGTTGGATTAAATAGTAGCAAAGTATGGGAAATCCTTTGATACGTTCTCCCGTGCCCAATAAGTTAGAAAATCAAATATTCAGCATAGACATTCTCTCTCTCTCTCTCTCTCTCTCTCTCTCTCTCTCTCTCTCTCTCTCTCTCTCTCTCTCTCTCTCTCTCTCTCTCTCTCTCTCTCTCTCTCTCTCTCTCTCTCTCTCTCTCTCTCTCTCTCCAACGCTCCACTGAACCCACTTTGTAATTAAAAGCAAAAGAGAATATTGTGCCACATTAATCTCTGGTAATACTTCAAAGAACTCATTCCGAAGGTAATAAGTATATACGATATGACCGTTAATTGGCTTTCCTCTATTGATTGAATTCAGAGAGAAAAAGATGAAAGAGTGGGTACAAGAATACCTCCTCCGTGTTCCCTTGTTTATTCATAAAAGCTTACTAAATGAGACGGAGCGAGGGGACTGGGAATCCCATCCTCCGTATTTTCCTCCCACTAAGGGTCAGGTTTTTGTTTTGACCAAGCCACCTCCCTTATAAGGGGGATTATGGCTTTTGTTTATAGATGGCTCTCGTTTTTCATGGCTTTTTTAATTCGATTTTTTAGTTACAAATTTTACTTTTTTTGAAGTCGGAATTTTTTTGCAAACATTTTTATACAGAAGGTGAAGAGGAAGAAGAAGAAATGACTGTGAAAAAGAGAGATAGGGATATACACGTGACTTCTTTGTTTTATCCTGAGTGTTTTAAATATTTTTTTTTCTCTATTAGCTGCAGGTGTTTTAATTTTTTATCATCACGATATAGAAGAAAAGAATAATAGGGGCAAAAACAGAGACAGAGATGTTTAATTATATATATTGTTTTTGGGTTTTGAGCATTTTGTGGCAGCTTTTTTAAGTCGAAAGCTTTTTATATTTCTCACTTATTTCTTGTAAGCATTACTGATATAGGAGAAAAAAAAAATTAGGTGTTGGAAGCAAGACGAGGATTAAAGTTCGATTTGTGTATATTTTATTGACTCTCTCTCTCATCTCTCTCTCTCTCTCTCTCTCTCTCTCTCTCTCTCTCTCTCTCTCTCTCTCCATATTTGGCCCATTTTTCCATACAAAGAGTTCATTTTTAGTATACGGTTATTTGGTATTCGCTTACCATACTCCTCTCTCTCCTTACACCAACACTTCGAATTATATTCATAACTTCACGAATGAAAAAATACATACAATGAGGCATATTAAAATATGTATCACCAGATACACCCAGAACAAGCACTTGCTTCTTCTAAAATGCATTGTCAGCAGCGCTCTAATGTTTAAATTTCGTACCTCACTTAAATATGTATATGGTACGAGTTTCCTCAGGGAGAGAGAGAGAGAGAGAGAGAGAGAGAGATGGAGAGGAGAGAGGAGAGAGAGAGAGAGAGAGAGAGAGAGAGAGAGAGAGAGAGAGAGAGAAGAGAGAGAGAGAGAGAGGAGAGAGAGAGAGGAGAGAGAGAGAGAGCTCGGCGACCAGTCTGTGCTTGGGACCTAATGTCAATTTTAGATGTCTACTATTTTATTTATGTATTATTTGTTTATTCATCCATTTGTTTTTATATATTTATTTTTGGTACCTTTCGTGGAATTACGTAGTAGTTTGAAAAATATGATTTTATGAGTTTGCAAGTGACTAGGAAGACTGATGAGTGCGCGTGCGTGTAATTACCTGATTGTAATTACCTGATTGTGCTTACGGGGAAGAGCCCTATGCTCGTAAATTCTCGTCTCCTGGCCGGTTCCATTTTTATACTCTGTGATACTCATCATATCTATCCTTAAAACTATGAATTTGCTTAGAATTAACTAAACCCTCGGTTAGCGAATTATAATCCTAAACTACTTCCTTACATCCTGCAAAGAAGTTTTCTTGCGAAACCTCAAACTATGACCTCTACTTCTAGAGGCAACCATATCAAAATATAGATTCCTATCCACTCTGTCAAAAGCGTGAGGGAGTTTAAAAACCGTCAAAGCATCCCCCTCATTTTTCTAGCTTGGAGTGATGGTTAGTCTAATTCCCTCAGCCTCTCCTCATAACTGAGATTGCGTATTTCTGGTACCATTTTCGTAGCATGTCTCTGAACTTTTTCCATCTTATTTTTATGCTTTATCAAGTGTGGATTCCAAAAGGGTGCTGTAAATTAAAGCTTTGGTCTCATGTTCTTCTTCTTCTTCTTCCTCTATTTGCGTTCCCATTTTCATATGGGGTCGCATCTCTTCACTAGTCGTCTCCACTGGTTCCGGTCCATCACTTGCTCCTCCTCCAGCTGTCTCTCTCTGAGATCCTCCTTCAGTCGGTCCTTCCACCGTAGTTTAGGTCTTCCTCGTCTACGTCTGCCCTCCACGTCCATCTCCATCACTCTCACACCCACGTAGTCTTCTTCTCTCCTCTTCACATGACCGAACCACTGTAATCTCCTCTCCTGCGCTTTCGCCGACGCCTCCACCACCTTCACTGTACCTCTGATCTGGTTATTTCGTATCCTGTCCTCCCTCGTCACCCCACACATCCACCTCAGCATTCTCATTTCTGCGACATCTATCTTCCTTTCTTGAACCTTTTTCACCGGCCACGTCCTCCGCACCGTACAGCAACGCTGGTCTCACAACTGACTTGTACACTTTTCCTTTCACTCTAGCACTGATTTTCTTGTCACATAGCACCCCTCATGTAAGTTACGTATATATTCATGAACATGTCCTTATCCATGTGTCTAAAGGCTACCCTTACATTTGCTAAGAAAGCATATGCAATCCTTACTATGATATATTTATTCATTTCTGGAGACAAATCTGACAATATGTTCACTCCTACATCTGTCTCATTCTCTGTCTCTTGAAGTTCTGCGCCTTCTACTGAGTACCCAAGCTTGGGCCTTCTTGCACTTGTACCCATTCTCATCGCCTTACATTTTGTAGTATTGAATTTCATCATTCAGTTTTCTGGCCACTCTTGCGGACAGCTTAGTTTTCCTGAAGTTCTCTACCATTGTTTTCGTCTTTTCTTTCTTCATAATCTTTGCATCATCAGCAGACATATTCAAAAATGAATTTGCAGACTCTTGTAGGTCATTTACATACACCAGGAACAAAAGTGCTCCTAAGACTGAACCCTGTAGAACCCCACTTTCTTACCTTTCTCCATTCAGACACTGAGTTTCTTACTTTAACCTTCTGTTCCCTTACTTCTAAGTAAGTTTTTAACTATTCCAAGACATTTCCACCTATTCTTGCCATTGCTCGCAGCTTTTTAATAAGTCTCCCTTGTGGGACGGTATCAGTGCATTCTGAAAAACCAAGAATATGCAATCTGCCTAGACTTTTCTTTCTTGTAAGATCATACTTATCTCATTATAAAACTAATAAGTTTGCTGAAGCCATGTTGCCTCACTGACAAAAAGTTGAAGGATTCCAAG
>JAXCGZ010023220.1:30000-35000 GCA_037179515.1 Halocaridina rubra
CGAGTCAAAGCACTTTAAGTAAATAATAATGTGTAACTCTAGGGATATATGTATTTTAGCACACTTGTAGGAGACCCCATCTTGTCTAGTATTGCAGTCTACGTGAAGGCTATTGACCCCTTTATTAAAATATGTAACGGCAGGAATATATGTAATCTTTAGGAGCCAAATAAAGATTATGGGGTTGAAAGACCCATCTTTTTAAGTAGGCTAAGCAATATGAAAACTGCGTGAAGTCCCCTGACCTTGGGTTTAGGATTTTTTTTTTTCAAGATCTGTAATAATAGTGGTATATTGAAAGACTTCGTATGCTGCGTGGAATCCATGGGCTATGGGTTTGGAACCCGTTTTGAAAACCCGTAGCTGTAGGGGTATATTGGCATTCTTAATGTGCCGCATGAAGTCCATGGGTCATGGGATGGGGACTCCTTTTCAAGATAAAATGCAGGGGTATATTTGCATATTTATTAAGGTGTGTGGAGCCCGCGGACCATGGGTTGAGGGACCCTTTATCACATTACATTAATGCAGGGGTGTATATAACATAGCTTTTAATAGGTGACTAGAATCTGTATATATTACAATATTCATGTTCTATCACACACATTTATTATGGAATGAAAAAAATCACGCCTGAAGTGAGATATTTTCTTAATTAATCGTTTTACTAATTAATTAGTGTTATTTAATGAGGATTTATATGTAATCATGTATAATTACTCATTAGCTATGAATGTACATTAAATGAGAAAAAATTATTTTCTGGAATTTTTATATAATCGGAATATCTCGGCTTAATTAGTTGAGTTGATGAACAATAATATGTAGAAGGCTGTCCTACCGACCAGTACATGACTGATTTATTAATATACTCAAGTAACAGCAAATCATGCCGTTCCAAGTTCATTATAGTGTGAATAACTCATCAAGTATAATGAGTACACCATTGAAAATGACAAATCATTGTATGAACAACTGAATTCAAAATTCAAGGTCAAGAATTGAAAAACACAGTTTTGTTTGGCAATTAGTTTCCATTCGAATAGGTGTGAACACAGACATACTTGAGATGGAGGATTAAGGATAGACACCCTTCCTAACGCCCCGCAATGGGATCGAACACGCGTTAGTCACTTTAGGACTCGCGCGCGCTCATGCAATAGATTATACATGTATATTTACTTGTCACATAGTTGTTCAAGTCATATAAATAAACATGTTTGTGTTGTCTTGAAGACCGCATAATATGAATGGTAATGAAATTGGTAAACCATTGGTAGAATTACTGCACTCAGATATCAGTCAAGTGAATAGTCAAGTATATATTCCTATTTTGCTGCTGCAACTATTGGCTGTCACGTCCTACCATCTCTTCAGGCATAATGGCAGACCATTGGTGGAACCAGCCCCTTATGACCACGATAGCTCATTGGTATAGTGAATAACTCGTGAATGCCCGATCCCAATGCGGGGCGTTAGGAAGAGAATCCATCCTTAATCCTCAACTCCAACATGGCTTTGTCAACCTCCATTCGTATGGGGACTAATTTTGAGACATAATACGATGGGAATCAAATAATAATTAAGGCTCCAGTTGTAGAACGAGCAAGTTGGGAAGTGACTAACGTGGGCTCGAACCCACCGCTGGACTTTATGAAAGTCATCCAGTCTAAATTCTTTAGCTCTAACCTGTTTGTGTTTACCCATATTCCTGGGGACTAATATGACATAAATTGGATGCATTATTGGTAGAGCCAACAGCATCAGTAAATCATATATACCTGCCCTGCTGCAGCATTCCTTAGATTAATAAATAAATAAATATATATGAAAAGTCTCTTTTATGTCACATTACATGCAGTCCCCGTCGTGCAGTCCTGCCTATTAGCTATTTTAGAATCCAGTGCAAATTAGCATGGAATTAATATAAATAACATGCCGCTCCCCTAAATTATCATAAGCAGCTGCTACGTGCATTAAATTTCTCTATTAAGTGCTTGATTGTAATTACAAAATAATGTTCTCTATAATAACCTGTGGCTTGCCCTCAACATCTACATACTTGCATGAGTAATTGTTGGAATTCAATCTACATAAATTATTTCCGAAATTTAATATTACGGATGTGCTGCTGTTGCACTTTACTCTCTCTCTCTCTCTCTCTCTCTCTCTCTCACTCTCTCTCTCTCTCTCTCTCTCTCTCTCTCTCTCTCTCTCTCTCTCTCTCAAAAGGAACCTCCTTTAGCATACTCTCTCTCTCTCTCTCTCTCTCTCTCTCTCTCTCTCTCTCTCTCTCTCTCTCTCTCTCTCTCTCTCTCTCTCTCTCTCTCTCTCTCTCTCTTATGAGGAACTTCCTTTGGATTTTTTTTTTTTTTTTTTTTTTTTTTTTTTTAGGTTGACATTACACATTGTGATTGGCTTTGAGGTCACACAACAGATCTGGTTGAATACGACCAGACTGAACTGTCTATAGGCTTGTTGTGGTCTATCCGTCCTACTGATAGTTGATCGGACAGCTACCAAGCAGTGTTTGGATTTCAGATCCGCAGACTCAGCCGTTTCATACCGGATAGCGAAGTGAATGTGGTGATCGTGAGTCCAGCTCTGTTTCGTCACTTGACAACGTTGTGAGAGGAGCACCAATATTAATTACATCTTTGCTTGCTAATAATTTGTGTTGAATTTGTTTAATTATCTGGAAACAGTGAGTGTATGTGGAATATCAAAAGCAAAATGAAGAGAGAGAGAGAGAGAGAGAGAGAGAGAGAGAGAGAGAGAGGAGAGAGAGAGAGAGAGAGAGAGAGAGAGAGAGAGAGAGCACCTTCTCTCTCTCTCTCTCTCTCTCTCTCTCTCTCTCTCTCTCTCTCTCTCTCTCTCTCTCTCTCTCTCTCTCTCTCTCTCTCTCTCTAGCTTTTTTGGCCAGTACTGTTTTACTTCAAAAATGTCATCGGAATTATAATATATGCCTACCAGGGATTTAGCCATTATATCAAAATAATATAATTTATGAAATAAATGTTGATGCATTTGATGAGAAACTGTTATCTCCCTCTCTACCTATCTATCTATGTAGATAGCTATTTAAATGTAGATACACACACACACACACACTCACATACGCACGCACACACACACACACACACCACACACACACACGCACACTCGCACATACACACAGACTCACGCATACTCGCACACACACACACATACACACACACACACTCACAGAGGTAAAGAGAGAGAGAGAGAGAGAGAGAGAGAGAGAGAGAGAGAGAGAGAGAGAGAGAGAGAGAGAGAGAGAGAGAGAGAGAGATAAGCCCACGATAAAAACTTACTTAGAAGGAAGGGAACAGAGGGTTAGAGTAAGACACTCAGTGTCTGAATGGAGAAGAGTTAGTAGTGGAGTTCCACAGGGTTCAGTTTTAGGGCCACTTTTGTTCCTTGTATATGTAAATGACCTACCAGAGTCTGTAAATTCATTCATGAATATGTTTGCAGATGATGCAAAGATTGTGAAGAAAGTAAAAAATGAGAACAATGGTAGAGAACTTCAGGAGGATCTAAATAATCTGCATGAGTGGTCAGAAAAGTGGCTGATGACATTCAATACTTCAAAATGTAAGGTAATAAGAATGGGTACAAGTGCAAGAAGGCCCAAGCTTGACTACTCGGTGGCTGGAGTACAACTTCAAGAGACAGAAAATGAGAGAGATCTAGGAGTAAACATACTGGCAGATTTGTCTCCAGAAATACATATAAATGGCATAGTACATAGCTAAGCTTGAAAAAGTTCAAAGACATGCCACGAAACTGGTGCCAGAAATACGCAATCTCAGTTATGATGAGAGGCTGAGGGAATTAGACTTACCATCACTCGAAGCTAGAAGAGTGAGGGGGGATATGGTGACAGTCTTTAAATTCCTTCATGGTTATGATAGAGTGGATAGGGATCGATATTTTGATATGGCTGGCTCTAGAACTAGAGGTCATAGTTTGAAGCTTCGTAAGAAAACTTCTTTGCAGGATGTAAGGAAATACTTTTTCAGTGTAAGAGTAGTTGATAATTGGAATTGGCTAAGCGAGGAGGTAGTTAATGCTATCTCAATCCATAGTTTTAAGGACAGGTATGATAAGTATCACTAAGTATAAAATGGAACCGATGAGGAGACGGGAAGATACGAGCTTTGGGCTCTTTCCCATAAACACAATTAGGTAATCACAATTAGGTAATCACATACGCACGCACACACACACACCACACACACACACTCGCACATACACACAGACTCACGCACACTCGCACACACACACATACACACACACACTCACAGAGGTATAGAGAGAGAGAGAGAGAGAAGAGAGAGAGAGAGAGAGAGAGAGATAAGCTCACATCAAGGCATACATACATACACACATACATACATACACACATACATATATACATACACACTTACATACATACATACATACATATATATATATATATATATATATATATATATATATATATATATATATATATATATTACATGAGCTAGTTTTCCCATTGTAAAGGGAGTGGCTGAATCAAGGCAAGATAATCGGACTCTTTAGGAAGAGAAAATACAGAGGAGGGGATTCACAGATCCCTCGCTCCACCTCACGTGGTCGACTCTTATGACACGCAGGGGAACATGGTGAAAGTATTATAGCCCCCTCCCCATCAATGAAATTGTATATGAGGATTGACAGAATTATCCCTCATATAAAAATATTCAAACATATAATATAATAAAGAAAATCCGAGGATAGCACATATTTTGTCACACTAACACTGTCACCTTCCATTCTTAAATGAGTACGCCAGACACCGTACAATATTCCATTTCATATTTAAAAACAGACTCAGGAAAGTAGAATTTAAATAAAATACAGTAATTCCTTTACTCACTCTGAGAAGAGAAAGCCGTCAAGCTCATATTGATTTGAAAGAATGACCATCACTACACTGTATATTATAT
>JAXCGZ010023220.1:45000-55152 GCA_037179515.1 Halocaridina rubra
CCAACCGAGATACACCAATCATTCTCCTCAGGCATTTCATCTTAAACACATTTAGTTTCCGTCTCTCACTTACTTACATACCCCATAACTCTGATCCATACATCACAGTTGGCACAGCCATTTCCTCATACAAAACTTTCTTAACATTCATTTCCAACCCTCTATTCTTCATCACTCCTTTCAATGCACCCAACACTTTACATCCTTCATTCACTCTGTGACACACATCTGCTTCCACTCTACCATTTGCAGCTATAACCGAGCCTAAATACTTAAACTGATCAACTTCCTCAAGTGTCTCTCCATTCAACATAGCATTCAATCCAGCACCATCCTCATTTCTTGTACACCTCATAACCTTACTCTTTCCCACATTCACTCGCAACTCCCTTCTCTCACACACCATTCCAAATTCTGACACTAACAGCTACTCCTCTGAATCTGCCACCACCACAGTATAATCTGCAAACAGCAAGTGATTCAGCTCCCACTCGTTATCATCCCCATCTACCATTCTCAAACCTCGACCACGCACTCGCTCATTCACCTCTCTTACGACTCCATCAATATACAAATTGCACAGCCATGGTGACATCACACATCCCTGTCTCAGTCCCACACTCACTGGAAACCACTCATTCACTTCATTCCCTACCCTAACACAAGCTCTACTGCCCTCTTACAAACTCTTCACTACATGCAACAGTTTACCATCAATTCCATATAACCTCAAAACATTCCACATTGCCTCTCTATCAACTCTATCATATGCTTTCTCCAGATCCAAAAATGTAAAATACACATCCTTACCCTTTGCTAAATATTTCTCACATGACTGCCTAACTATAAAAATCTGATCTATACAACCTCTATCTCGCCTAAAACCACTCTGCACTTCCACGATCACATTTTCTGTCTTATCCCTAATCCCATTAATCAGTATCCTGCCATACACTTATCCTACCACACTCAACAAACTTATACCCCTAAAATTACTGCATTCATGCATATCTCCCTTACCTTTGTATAGGGGCAATATACAAGCAATCACCCATTCCACTGGCACCATTGACAACATAAAGTATATATTAAACACACTCACTAACCATTGCAATGCAGTCACACCCCCTTCTTTCAACATCTCTGCTCTCACACCATCCATTCAAGGTGCTTTACCTACTTTCGCTTCATACAATGCCCTTTTCACCTCCTCTCTTGTAATCTCTCTCTCATTTTCATCTCCCATTACTGGCCCTTGAACACCCCCCACTGCCACTATAGCTGCCTCTCTATCTTCCTCAACATTCAGCAAGCACTCAAAATATTCTGCCCATCTTTTCCTTGCATCGTTCCCTCTTAACATCTGTCCATTCACATCTTTCACTGTCTCTTCCATCCTCGATCCACCCTTCCTTACTCTCTTCACTTCTTTCCAAAACCTCTCTTTATTCTCCCCATATGACCTATTAAAATCCTGTCCCCACCTAACATTTGCCAACCTCTTCTCATCCTCTACCTTCCGCTTCGTTTCCACATATTTCTCCCTATATTTTTCATACTTCTCCCCACTGTTACATTGCAGCCATTCCTCAAAAGTCCTCTTTTTCTCTTCCACCTTAATTTTCACCCTTCATTCCACCACTCGCTGCCCCTCCTCATGCCACCTCCAACAAACCTCTTTCTACACACATCACTTGCATGTCCCTCAACACATTCTTTCATCAACCCCCTTTCCTCCTCTAACTCCACAACTTCTCTTTCTTTCACTCTGCCATATGTCACTTTCAACCTGTCCTGATATTCCTGTCTCTTCTCTGGCATTTTGAACTTTTCCACCCTCACCATTTCCCTTCTACATCCCCCCCCCACTCTATTTCCCCACTCTTTTGCCACTACCGCTTTTGATTCAACCAGAAAATGATCAGACATCCCAGCAGCCACACCCCTAAATGCATGCACATCTTTCACTCTACCAATCATGCTCTTTGCTACCTACACATAATCCATCAATGCTTTCTTTCACTCTTCCATTTGCCACTCTCATCCATGTATACTTATTTATTAACTTCTTGAAAAAACTATTACCTATCACCAACTCTTGTTTCACACACATATCTAACAGTGTCTCGCCACTCTCATTCCACTTCTCCATCGCCCACTCAGGTATTCAAGGCACCCAACACAACTACATAGTTCCTTCTACTCAGACCATTCACACACCTAGCTAACATTCCAGAATTTATTTCACTCTTCCTCACTTTTCTCACATCCTGGCCCATACACACTAATAAAAGCCCAATATTCAATAACTATCCTAGCCCTCACCCACTTCAGCCTAGATGACACTTCTTTCCATTCCACTACCTTATTTACCATCCATTCACTCTGCAATAATGCCACACCTTCTCTCGTTCTCCCCCTTTCAACACTAGCCACCCTACCAGTCACATCACCAAATTCCACTTCTCCTTTTTCTTACATCTTCGTCTCACCCAATGCAAATACATCCATCCATCCTCCTACCAAACATATATCCAATCTCACATCTTTTGCTCTCTATCGTACTACAACCACGCACATTTAGACACCCCAAAACTAGAGTTTGGGGAGAAGTTATTCTCTCCCCTACTCCCCTTCTTCTTTGACGTCTCGGGGGAGGTTAATACAAGGGGGGATTCCCAGTACCCTCGCCCCGTCCACTTTTAGTCGCCTCTTACGACACGCAGGGAATACGTTGGGGCTATTCTTTGATGTTGTGCCCACCACCACTGGGCACTGAGAATAACAGTATACATATTTTAGAAAAACTGTACAGTACTCTATCTGAATCGTGTATCAAAATTGTGACATTATTTTATTCGTGTTTGTTAATAACACCTTTGAGACGTTTAATTGGGAAACTTATTGGTGCAATGTCTCAGTATTGGAATCCAAATTTTAACATTATTTTACATAAACACTGTGACTGACTTTTGGGAAGTATTATGGACACACCTTGAAGAAACAAAGTTATTGTATAGCTAAATCTGGACGCACAGTGCTTTACATGGAATGAAGATAGTTCTGACAGGATTCTCAAATATACATACTAGTATATATGCCTGTATATAGTGACAAATGTATGTACACACACACACACACACACACACACACATATTTATATATATATATATATATATATATATATATATATATATATATATATATATATATATATATATATATATATATATATATATATATATATATATATATATATATATATATATATAAATATATATATACATATATATATATATATATATATATATATATATATATATATATATATATATATATATATATATATATATATACATACAAAAGCCGTAATACCGCTTATAAGGGGGTGGATGAGTTAGAGCAAAAACTTGACTCAGAACTGGAGGAAATACAAAGGATGGTATACCCAATCCCCTTTCTTCTCCCCGTTTCGTAGACTTTTCCTACAAAAGCAAGGGAACACAGAGGAAATATACTTGCCCTCCATATATATATATATATATATATATATATATATATATATATATATATATATATATATAATATATATATATATATATATACACACACTGTGGCATTTGTACATACATGCATATGCATCCAGTGGCAGATGTATATACATATATGTGTATACAATGGCAAATGTTACATACTTACACACACACAATGGCTACTGTAGTCTTAGGTTAATATCCAAATGGCCTGTAAAGATGGCCTTCTTGTGGGCTTATAACTTAAGAATACAATCATAAATAACTGGTAAGTCTATGCTCTGCCACTGTTTATTTGGTTTTCATTTGTTGTATAATTCGTACCTTTTTTTAAGGCATTTTACGACTTGTTGGGATGTCTTAATCACCATACTTGGAGTAGGATTTTCTTTTGTCGGAAAACAGATGATGAACTTGTACAACAAAATTGGTTTTACCCTCTGGCTCACTCTGCTTGCGCCAACTGTTGTAATAGATCACACTACGAGGATCACCAAATTCTACTACGAATTTTTTCTCCCGTTTTATGTGTTACTATTAGTCCCCGTTCGAATGGGGGTGGACACAGACAGGTCAGAGCCTGGGGATTAAGTTTCCATGACTTTTAAGCGCCCCGCGGAGGGATCGAATCTAAGTTGGTCAGGTTCTTTTCCGGTTATATGTCACAATTAGTTATCAAATGTGAGGTTGACACAGACCAATTTGAAGCTAGTGGGGATCACGACTGGATGCCATTCCTATCCCGGAGTGGGGATTAAACCCGCGTTATTAAGCTCGTCACTTGCCGACTTGCTTTTTATACTACTTGAGCTACCGATGACTCAGTATAAAGGCTTGATTATGTATAATATTTAATAAAATCCTTCAACTATGATATCCTGGTCATTAGAACAGATATAAATAGCACAATATGAAGGCTATTCACCTTTGAGAAAGAAACGAAGAGCTTAATTAAATAATAAGCTCAGCTATTAGCATTTTACATTGTTAAAAATGACGTTGTTTGTATGCACTGCGAGTGCTATAGCAGGTAGGTTGCTACCCCTTGCATCAAAACACTCAAGAAACCAAACCACACACATGTTCTCGCCCTATTTAAAATTACTGATAAAATTTATAGTAATATTGAAAATAAGAAAATATCACTTTTATTATTGTTAGATTTGTCTAAAGCATTTGACAGTGTACACCATCAAATTCTAATGAGAAAACTTTCCAAAGTTTATGTTGACTCATTTGGTTCGAAAATTATCTGAAAGATCGACTTCAATCAGTTCGAATGGGCTCGACTCTCTCTTCTTCTTTAGATATCAGTTTTGGCGTTCCTCAGGGTTCAATTTTGGGTCCTCTGCTTTTCCTAATATATGTTAATGATTTACCTCAGTTTATAAGAGATTGCCTACTTGTTATGTATGCTGATGACACCCAGATTATGCTTACTGGTGACATTGATAGAATTCCTGAAATCTTAAAAAGGGCTGCAGATATATTAAACTGTGCCAAAAGTTATTTTAACAGTAATGGTCTTTTACTGAACGAAAATAAAACTAAATTCGTTATTTTTGGATCAAGTCAATACCTGTCCCGCATTCCTGAGAACATCAGTATAAATTTCAACAATGTTTCACTCTTCCCATCTAATAAGGTTAAAAATCTAGGAGTTATTATGGACAGTACCATGACATTTAATTTTCATATCGATGAACTACATAAAAAAGTGAACGGGACCCTTATTTACTTGAACAGAGTCTATGAAAGATTCGAGCCTGATTGTAGGGTAATTGTAGTACAAACATTGATTTTAAGTATTCTCAACTACTGTCTGAGTGTTTGGGGTTCCACGACTAAGACCCAGATGTTACGAGTGAAAAGGCTCCAGAATTTTGCTGCAAGAGTTGCCATAGGGGGGGTGCATAAATATGATCACGTGACTCCCCTCTTTGAGAGATTGGGTTGGCTAAGGATGGACATGAAGTTCATATATAATATCTGTCTTTTAGTTTTTAAAATAAATCATGGAATATTACCGGAATGGCTCTTCTCATTGCCAACAGTTAATCAAGTGCGTATCAATAACGTCAACACCAGATATCAGAATTCTTTTTACGTGCCCAGAACTTCCACTGATATTGGGGCAAGAGCCTTAAATGTAATGGGCCCGAGACTTTGGAACTCTTTACCCGCAAACTTAAGAAGCTGCCAAACATTACCCTCATTTAAATCTCATCTTTTAAATCACCTACTTAATAAGTGATTTTAGTCTCATTATTATCCTCCCATTGGGTAGACGAAGTGTACGTATGGTTATTTTAATGTGTAAATATTTTGATTATGTGCTTTGCAAATTTCATTTGTTTCATTTTGACATTTTACATTTGTAATTTGTAATTAGATTAATTATCATGTAATAGCCATTTTTGATGGAATAAAGTTTTTGACTTTGACTTTGACTTTGACACACTCTCTCTCTCTCTCTCTCTCTCTCTCTCTCTCTCTCTCTCTCTCTCTCTCTCTCTCTCTCTCTCTCTCTCTCTCTCTCTCTCATAAACAACGCTACAATGAATACATTTTAATCTGTAATAAATACAAAATGTATACTGATATGGTATACATAATTTACAAATGCATACACATGCATATTGACTGATCAGAATGTTATCTATATTCTTTGTAATCTCTCTCTCTCTCTCTCTCTCTCTCTCTCTCTCTCTCTCTCTCTCTCTCTCTCTCTCTCTCTCTCTCTCTCTCTCTCTCTCTCTCTCTCTCTCTCTCTCGTGCTTTTACAGTTTACATTTTTTGACACTACCCTTTGACTCAGGAAGCATGGCTCAGGAGCGATCAATATAAGATGACTTGGGTATTTGCTACTTTAACCTCGGCATTTTAAGGCTTCTCTTCGCGTTTTTGCTTTTCTTTTAGTATTGTTTGATTCAGTGTATGTTTATATGACAATCATATAAGTTTTACATTATATTAAATACGTTATTAAATTTATGCCAGCCATGATTCAAATTTGCAAAGCTAATCTCCAATGGTTTACTTCGTTGTTTCAATATTCACACAAATATCTTGGAAAGTATAATCCAGACTATCTCCTTCTCCAAATAATTAGAGGGTTACAACATACCATGATAACAGACGTCTCTTACCATTTTAAAATACTAATTTCAAATGTATCATGTTATGCACACCTTAGGCTATAAAACGCGTATGGGACGTACACAAAGATCTACAACAAAAACATCAAAGGCTGCAGCAGCATAAAAGAGAAAGAGAAATAATGGTGCCTCATACTGAACGAATGAAGGAAAAGATTTCAATAAAGCATTGTTTCAAGTGTCACAATGAGTTCCCATTCGATTGGAGGTGGACAGAGACATGTTAGAGCTTGGGGATTATGACTGAATGCCTTTTCTAACGCCCGGCGGTGGCTAAGAAATATAGATTCATACATTCCAAAGCAACAAGTAATTATCATAATAACAAGACATAAATTATATTTTTGAAAGAGTTGTGACAAAATATATCAAGTTTTTAACAATGGGAAGACAGAAAAACTGACATGAAATTGACATTCACATTATGTAATATAAATGATATTTAGGTAATTAATAAGAGAGACTCTAAAACAGGATATTACCTGAGACAGTCCATCGTTCAAATTCGCGTAATTTGATTATATAACCATCTTTTAATGTTTTTTTTTTATGATTTTGACACCAGAAAAAAGGAGTGTGTTGTCACTTGTCAGATATGAATGGGGTAATAAGAGATGTGTAACGAATATCCAAGACTATTCTGTGTTGATGTAGCTATAGAAAAGAACCGTAGCTGAGGGAAGACTAACATCGAACTGTCCTGGAGTCCTATTTAAGTCCAAAATACCCTTCAGCCGTAGTATCGCAACGGGCAGCTGGTGCCATAGGCCAACCTGTCATTAAAAGTACCCACCTATGGGTGTGAATACAGGCTGGAGAATTCAAGCTGGATGCCCCAAATGATCAAATAGTTAATAAGAGTTCATCCGCGTAAGACACAAGGTGACTGGAATTAAAACCTGAGATAATCACTGGAGAAGCCCGTTTCATGTTCTAAAGAACCGCCAGCCTATTGACAATCAAAAACGGAAAGACGAAAGACTCCAAAATTCGATATATTCTGAGGAACGTTTTGAGTCAGGATTGCCAATTACTGGCAAGAAGCTTTGAGTCAAGGTTGCCAATTTATTTTTGGCAACAATTTAATACCTCACTTCATCTTCTTCATCTCTCCTCTAAAGGGATAATAATAATAAAAAAAAAAGAGTAATTTTATGACATTCATGTAATTGAACCGGATATCGTAATACAAAAGAAACATAAATGGGAGGCTATTTGCATACCATTCACCTCCACTATGTGTGTGTGTGTGTGTGTGATTACCTAATTGTGATTACCTAATTGTGTTTACAGGAGAGAGCCCAAAGCTCGTATCTTCCCGTCTCCTCATCGCTTCCATTTTCTACTTAGTGATACTTATAATACCCATCTTAAAACTATGGATTGAGATAGCATTAACTACCTCCTCGCTTAGCCAATTCCAATTATCAACTACTCTTACACTGAAAAAGTATTTCCTTACATCCTGCAAAGAAGTTTTCTTACGAAGCTTCAAACTATGACCTCTAGTTCTAGAGCCAGCCATATCAAAATATCGATCCCTATCCACTCTATCATAACCATGAAGGAATTTAAAGACTGTCACCATATCCCCCCTCAATCTTCTAGCTTCGAGTGATGGTAAGTCCAATCCCCTCAGCCTCTCATCATGACTGAGATTACGTATTTCTGGCACCAGTTTCGTGGCATGTCTTTGAACTTTTTCAAGCTTAGATATGTCTTTTTTCAAGTGCGGATTCCAAAAGGGGGCTGCATATTCGAATTTTGGCTTCGCATAGATTACATAAATATTTCTGATCATTTCCTTGTCCATGTGCCTGAAGGCTACCCTTACATTTGATAAGAATGCATATGCTGCCCTTACTATGCCATTTATATGTATTTCTGGAGACAAATCTGCCAGTATGTTTACTCCTAGATCTCTCTCATTTTCTGTCTCTTGAAGTTGTACTCCAGCCACCGAGTAGTTAAGCTTGGGCCTTCTTGCACTTGTACCCACTCTCATTACCTTACATTTTGAAGTATTGAATTTCATTAGCCACTTTTCTGACCACTCATGCAGACTATTTATATCTTCCTGAAATTCTCTACCATTGTTCTCGTTTTTTACTTTCTTCACAATCTTTGCATCATCTGCAAACATATTCATGAATGAATTTACAGACTCTGGTAGGTCATTTACATATACAAGGAACAAAAGTGGCCCTAAAACTGAAGCCTGTGGAACTCCACTACCAACTCTTCTACATTCAGACACTGAGTGTCTTACTCTAACCCTCTGTTCCCTTCCTTCTAAGAGTGTGTGTGTGTGTGTGTGTGTGTGTGTGTGTGTGTGTGTGTGCGTAGTAGTAGTAGTAGTAATAGTAGGTTGGCCCATGGCGCTAGCCGCCCGTTGGGATAGTACATCTAAAGTTCTTTTGGACTTAAATAGGACTGTCCAGGACAGTTCGATGTTAAGTCTTCCTTCAGTTACTTTTTTTTTATGCCTACATCAACAGCGAATATTCTTGGATATTTTTTTATTTTTATGTACCACAGCAGAGGAACCTCTAAAAGATCATCATCCAAAGACTCCATATCTCTAACTCGTATCACTTAAAGCAGCCTTTCCTATTGGTTCTTTTATCTCTAACCTCCAAGCCTGATGACAGACGAACATGTCACCTACCTAACCACCTTCCACTCTACCTACAAACCACCAACTGTATATTATAAAATGAATATGCTCAAGTGATAAGTAACGTCTTCGACAAACTATTTCTCAGGTTATTTTTCTTCTGCAAAGACTACTAATGCTGTCATATATAAATATCGTAACAACAAAAGACTAAATAATAAATGAATAAATAAATAGATAAGTAAATAAGTGAACAATGAAACAAAATTGACGATAAATATAGGAAGATATGTCTTATTTACTGAATACATAACATGTAATCATATTTGGTGAGGCGTCCAGTTGCTTAACACGAGTGACCTTTGACAAGCCGGTTATTCCTTGTAATCTTCACCGAATTTGGAGAGAGAGAGAGAGAGAGAGAGAGAGAGAGAGAGAGAGAGAGAGAGAGAGAGAGAGAGAGAGAGAGAGAGAGAGAGAGAGCAAACTCACATTTTTACCAATACATACATAAAAATCCCTAAATAAATATCATCACTGCAATTTCAGTAGACCATGGGGTAGGTTCAGTAGGTCACAAATCGCTGTTTTATAATTTTTATTTTTTGGATAGGATAGGAGGGTAAAAAAGGGGAGGGAATTACGGATATAAGGGAATTAGAGGGAAAGCATGAAAATTAAATAAAGTAAGAGAATAAAGAGAGGGGCAGACCCTCGTGCTAAGTTTTGATCTGGAATTCAGATAATTTTACTAATGCCAGTATATAACTCCTGAACGGATACGCGACACTCCTAGGTGTTGGGTAAATTGATAACTTTCACCACAATTAAAAACAGAGTTGAT
>JAXCGZ010023221.1:0-2500 GCA_037179515.1 Halocaridina rubra
CATAAATTTATAACTTTGCTAGTATGTATATGTGCATACACGTATGTATGTATATATGTAAACAAGAAGGTAGAAAGGTAGGCATAAGAGTATGACTATGCTTGTATGTATATGTGCATGCACGTATGTATGCAAGAACGTAGGAAGGTAAGCATAAGTGTATGACTATGCTAGTATGTATATGTGCATGCACGTATGTATGCATGTATGCAAGCAGGTAAGTAGACAACTACTTACCAGCCCAAAATAAATGCATGAAAAGGGGGGTACAAAATTAAGCACTAACACGCTTAAGAGCGGTTTACACGGTCAAACGGTTCGTCGAACGCGGTTCGACAGACAAGTGTTTGAAGTGATGTTCGAACGTGTGAACGGGGTATTTGGTAGTCGAACACGGAACGTGTTCGACAACCAAATACCCCGTTCGCAGGTTCGAACATCACTTCAAACACTTGTCTGTCGAACCGCGTTCGACGAACCGTATGACCGTGTAAACCCCCCTTTAGCCCCTCCATCTCCCCCTCTCCCCTCCCTTCCTTCCCCTTTTCATCTCTCCCTTCCTCCTGTTTCCCTCTCCCTTGCCTCTGATTCTATTGACCTCTCCCTCATTTTCCAGTTATCGATCTCTGCACTCCTACTCTCCACTTACTAAGGGCACGAACCACCTACCTGATGGCAGCACGATTTTGTGTTTAAGGTATGCATTCAAGGTTATTATAATAATAATAATAATAATAATAATAATAATAATAATAATAATAATAATAATAATAATAATAATAATAATAATAATTATTATTATTATTATTATTATTATTATTATTATTATTATTATTAAGAGAAGAAGTGGTAAATTAGTAGTACCAGAGGTAGAATAGAATACAGTACATCGGTTAACTGCTAAAATCCAGTAGAACTGGATATTATTAACTGTTTCTCACAGTGCTCTCTCTCTCTCTCTCTCTCTCTCTCTCTCTCTCTCTCTCTCTCTCTCTCTCTCTCTCTCTCTCTCTCTCTCTCTCTCTCTCTCTCTCTCTCTCTCTCTCTCTCTCTCAAATTTTCACCCTGTTAAGCTGGACATCACAACCATTTCGGGCGCGCGCGAGCGCATGAGTTGTGTTTGTCCGAGTTGTAGGACGAATATATAAGCCCCAAGTAGCCTTATCGAAGAGGGAAAGTGTATGAAGCCTCTTGTTGGTTGCAAGCCTAGCACTGCACCCACAAAGCCATTAAATTTTTACTTATTTTTTTTTTCAACTTTATCGAAATATAGGTATTTAGGGGTCGTAGTGTCAGAATCTGACAACGCGTTTTCGATCCCCACAACGAGACGCTACGATGGTCATCGAGCCTTAATCTGCTTATTAACTCCAACTAACTCTCTGTCCACCCACATGCATGGATACATATTACACATGAAATGAAATTAAAATGAATCCTTAAGTATTTAACTATATATTGGTTTTAATACCTATAAATACGAAAATATATAAGACAGACAAACCCTCATTTACAAGTGTTTTTTTTTCTTTTCTTTTATAAGTGACTCCGTATGGGACCTCAGAGCTGGTACAAAGGTGTTCGACTCACAAAGGACCTTGCTGTTTCCCCCCTGGGTCATAAAATCCTTCATTATGCATTACAAAGAAAATTTTCTTCTACCATGAACACTCTCTCTCTCTCTCTCTCTCTCTCTCTCTCTCTCTCTCTCTCTCTCTCTCTCTCTCTCTCTCTCACACACACACACACACACACACACACACACACACTTCGGTCAATGAAACAGTGCCACCTTTCATTGATGAATATTTGTTATTTCTTCTATACGCTTGCAGTCTCCCGGATACGTGAAATTAAGAACAATCTCGCCGTTATGACCTTTGCCCCAGAAGGAAACAGAAGTACTCTTTTTAAATACCTATTCTGTGTCCGTTCATTAAGCAGAGTTATTATCAGGAGTGGCAAAGGGATGTAAATGCGAACTCTACGTAATCGTTACAGATAATAAGTTAGGTTTTTCGATAACAAAACGCTGTTATCAGGATTGGCAAAGGGATGTAAGTGAGCAGTTCAGGCAACAGTTTCAAAAAATATCAATAAAAAATTAATCGAAGATGACAATCACGAATTCCGAAGATGTAAGTTCGGTAAAGAATTCAAGAATTCATATTAAAAAGAGCTGACAGATGGGGTCGTCCAAATGACGGACCGACTGATAAGTTACATATGTGTGCGTTTGTGTATGTGCATTTCTCCAATAATATTCACGGGAAAGAGCCACGTACTCGTTACTCTCCGTATGTGTGTGTGTGTATGTGTTTCCCAAAGTGTATGCACGGAAAATTGCCCAATGCTCCTAACTTCCCCGCTTCCAAGTCCGTTTCTTAGTGTGTGTGTGTGTGTGTGTGTGTGTGTGTGTGTGTGTGTGTGTGTGTGTGTGTGTGTGTGTGTGTGTGTGATTACCTGATTGTGTTTACGGGAAAGAGCCCAACGCTCGTAT
>JAXCGZ010023221.1:7500-15000 GCA_037179515.1 Halocaridina rubra
CATTATGATTCTTGCTCCCTCCACTTCTACTACATAACACGCACATATACGCAAACACTGCAACGAGTCACCAAACACCGTTCATTATATCTACACTCAAACACCTACTTTTAACGGGAAAGGGTATCGCTCGTTGTTCCCCGTCTCCTAGTCAAGCAAAGTAAAAATGTGTGTATATGCGAGCACATACACACATGCAAAATATATCAACAACTTAATTTATTAATCAATAAGTCAAGCATTTGTCCGGAAAAAAGAGGAGAAAACTAAGCAAATTATATATACATGTGTGTGTGAGAGAGAGAGAGAGAGAGAGAGAGAGAGAGAGAGAGAGAGAGAGAGAGAGAGAGAGAGAGAGAGAGAGAGAGAGAGAGAGAGAGAGAGAGAGAGAGAGAACTTTTTGTGTACAAGCATGCTTGCTTGTGCGTGTATTTGCGTGAGAGAGAGAGAGAGAGAGAGAGAGAGAGAGAGAGAGAGAGAGAGAGAGAGAGAGAGAGAGAGAGAGAGAGAGAGAGAGAGAGAGAGAGAGAGAGAGAAACACAAGACACCTCTGCAAGTTATGCATAGTAACACAATAACATATCCCGTTCAACAAAGCATGAACAAACCAGCTATAAGAGAGAAAAAATAATAATAAATATTATGACATTTCATACCGAGCATACCACACTACAACGATTACGAGAATACCAGAAATCGATATTCAATAAGGTAAAAAAAGGGGGGGGTGTCTTTTCGGTGGAAGTTATGAGAGGAACGTTTGGTATCACCTCAAAACAATTGCAGAACGACAATGTATGCCAAAAAGGGGCCTATTAATATTCACATGACGAAGTTACGGTCATAATAAAACGAAAACAAAAAAAAACTGAATGATAAACGCTAATTAAGCCTTAGTTAAAGATGCTAGTAAGAATTAGTTATTGTATTTAATATATTTATAATCAGAGGATTATCAACTATATTGAAATCGAGACTAATAAATTTAAATTATCTTAAGATAGACCAAATTTCACACAGACTACGTATCATGTATTGATATCTTTAGCAAAGCGTGTTTTACGTCACGGACTCCCTTTTCTACCAAGGGCTAGGACGGTTGCCTTCTTACGAAGGACTTCTTTTGGCAGTTGTAATCGTTACCCTGAGTGTATGTCTTTGCTAACCTCAGACCGTGGCGGGGCGCGAACCCTCGACCTGACGCATCAAAGTCGCGGACGCTACCGCCTGAGCCACGGTGACTACATTGATATCTTTAGCAAGAAAATTAAAATAAACCTCATATACTTATAAAAGATTACCGCCGAAGTGTAGTGGTTAAAATGCTCGGAAGGAGACAGATTCAGGTTTGAGCCTACGGCGGGGCGTTAGGAAGGGTATCCATCCTAAATTCCCGTTTCAATCTGACTGTGTTTCATCACCATAATAGGGACCAACAGTGACACAAAATAAAACAAAAAAAAATACATATGCAAGACTATTTTCTCTAGATAGGCTTATCGATATGCATTCCATCCCCAAATAAGGCCTAGTGACCATCAGAAAGGTTTATCCAATCTGTTCCATTAGGTAGATAAACCTAACTACTTATCAGGATACATCAGTAAGGGCTAAGCTTTAGCCACAAGCAAGTTATAATGATAAAGTCGTGGAAATTATTTGTTTTGGGACGAAGTTTTCTTTGAAGTCAGGATAAAGAGACCCCGAAAATTTGAAAATAAATTTAAAGGGTACTGCCATACATACATGTGTGTGTGTGTGTGTGTGTGTGTGTGTGTGTGTGTGTGTGTGTGTGTGTGTGTGTGTGTGTGTAATTTCATGATTCTATAAGTGCGAATAGGTGATATACAAATATTTTAGATGTAATTTATCAAAGTATGTTGTTTCTACAACTGAACATGTGGATCTATTTAAAAATGTACTGCTTCGTGTAAAGAAAAGGTGAACATAATATAATTACTAATACACTTTGCAAAGGAAATTCACTTCAATTGATATAGTCATATTCTTTACATGGGAGGTCGGGACAGACCGCTATCTGACCTCATCTCTCCGCATCTAGATTACCACTGGTTAGCTTTCCAGTTTCCACTCCGGGGTAACCCCGAGCTAACTCGTTCGGACTCAAGCCATACCTCCAAAATGCACCTAACATATGTATTTCCATTTTTTACTTTAGGAATAGTATCTTATTTTAAAGGATATTTAATAATATTTGTCTTGCAAGAAGGGTCAAAGGTAAACCAGCAGTTAAAGTAATATTAGTATTATCAGTATTGTATATAAGTGCGGACAAATACAAGGGCCGAATGTAAAGTCTCAGCCTTCTCTCTCTCTCTCTCTCTCTCTCTCTCTCTCTCTCTCTCTCTCTCTCTCTCTCTCTCTCTCTCTCTCTCTCTCTCTCTCGGGCGGGCGCGCACACACACACACACATATATATACTTATATAACACTTTATAAATACAAGAAGAAATCTACACATAATAATCATGTGATTAAGACTTCCAAGCAACATCGAAGTCCCCTGATATAAAACCCTTATTGGTAAATATCCACACAAGGGTTGAAAATAAAACTGCACATGCAGTCAATCAACAATTATACAATACAATAATGAACATACAGACAATAATCACTAACTTAGGCATCCTTCCATACAGATAAATCCCTTAAAATGAAAACAGGATTGGAAAAATACACAAAAAAAAAAGGTTAGAAAAGTACACCCAAAGTTATACAACTCTTAAGCAATACAAGAAGAAGACTACCATCGCTTACAGATGTCTAGAAGTCTATAACAAGAGTTAAAACCCCTCAAATAAATTTAATAATTGTCAAATCCATACAAGGGACTAAAATAAATAGCAGCAATACAAGACTAAACCTAAAAATATTTAAGTCAAAAAAAAAAAAAAAAAAAAAAAAAAAAAAAATTGCGGTTTGTGTGTCACTAGTAATCCCCATTATTGGGGTGGACATAGAAAGGTTGGTAATGGGGAATAAAGGTCGGATGCCCTTCCTAACGCCTCACGATGGGTTTGAACACTGATTTTTTACCTCCACGTCGAAAGCTCTAGCCACTGAGCTACCACAGTCCCCGCAGAGAAAATACTCATTTGTCCCCATCATGGAGGTGGACACATACTGGTTGGAACTGGGGAATTAAGGCTGGATGCCCAATCTATCGCACAGCGGTGAGTTCGATCGCGGGTTTGTCACCTCCCAGAGTCGTTTATTTTAACCACTGCGCTACTGCGGTCCGTGCAGAGAATAGACACTAAAATAGGATTGTTTTGGTGACGGAGTCCACGCAAGACGGTTCATTGCACAAGTTGTACGGTTATGCTCACTGAACCCTCGAAATGTTGTTATACAAAATGGAGCCACTGGACCTACTTTTACTCTCGTCCAACGAATAATATGAAACAAGATCATACTAGTATGGCCGGGTATTATTTTATTATTTTATTAATTTATTGCGCCAAGGCGTCAGACATTACATAAACACATAAAAAATCAATGGCAACATAATGCTTCAAATAGATACACAACCAAGAATAGAACATAGTTTACGGGGAGGCGTACACATGGATAAAATATTGATACATACTAACACACAACCCACAGTATGGCAGCACAAAGTACATTATATACAAAAGAAAAACTCAAGAGAAGCACAGAACACACAAAAACATTACAAACAAATACAAAACAGCATTATACAGCAACATACATAGAAAATATACAACATACAATAAAATTTACAATACAATATAATTAATGGCCACCAAAGTGAGGATAACGAGCAATAATAACATCAAGGTTGTCATCATTAAGCAAAAACGAGCAGATCTGTATTAAGTTCTGATCTCGAGGTAAAACATCTCTCACTGTGGAGTGGTTGTGCGCGTCTTTTATTTGCCAGGTCGTCGCTTCGAGACTTGCCAGTCTGAGGTTAGAAAGGGCATTCACTCTGGGTAACGGTCACAGTGACAAAACCAAAATCCTTCGAAAGAAGGCACCGTCCTAGCCCTTCACAGAAAAAAGGAGTCCGTGACGAAAAACCGCATTATTATACTAGTATGAGTCATTATCACAAGACTTACTTAAGCCTATAAAAAGAAGAGAAGAATTTGAACTAAATGTGAAAACATCCCAAGAGTGAGGCTGAGATATGGAAATAAAATGAACGGACATTATCATTTATAATGTAAATTTTTTTTGGGGGGGAGGGATTATAAATTCAAAATTGATATTTTGAGCAACATTTAACTTTCGTCCTGTTTATAATATTCAAAAAGATCAGACCAGGATGAGACTTAGTCATATGAATGACCTGACCTTACAGAACAAGGATCTGAAGTAGGGTCACGGTTGTTCAGTGATTGAGTGTGCGAGTCAGGAAACGACTAACGAGGGTTCGACCCCACCGCCGGACGTCTAGGAAGGGCATCATGCCTTTACCTCCGAGCTCTTATGCATGTGTTCAAAAATAATATGTGAAAAGTCATGAATAAGGTTGGGAAGTAAGAGTGAAATGGACAGAAACATGTCACCTTTAATGGAACTGTTTTTTTTTTTTTAGTATACATTAGTTATGCACCTAAAAATCCGGTTGTAGTTTACTCATATTCTGTACTTTCGTTAGGTTACTTCTTCATTGGGGATACACCTATTATGACACTTTCTACAAAATGGTCCTGACGAAAGCAATAAATTTTTATAGCACGTTCCTCAGTGCTCGATAAGTTTTACTAAAGCGTTATCTCTTCTCACCTCGTGCTCCTTGTGCTTCCAATTACAGCATGATAATGTAGTCATACGTACGTACGTACGTACGTACGTACGTACGTACATACACATATACATATATACATACATACATACATATACATACATACATACATACATACATACACACACATACATACATACATACATACATACACACACACATACATATATATATACATACATACATACATATATAAAAAGAAGCAAGGACAAACATATGAAGTACGAACATTCTAGTGATTGATGATATTACAACAGTATAAAAAAACAAAAATGAATTGTACCGTCCAAGCTAAAAATATACTTAGCTATATATGACTTCTTTAACTACGAAGGGAAAAACAACGGTAGAGAGAATACTATGGCAATTGCGAGTACAATTATCTACTCATCTACAGTCTGTCTACAAAAGATGTAAATAAAGATAGAATTGGCAAGGAAGTCCTGAATGCATAATATGAAAGGATACGTAGAAACATATTGGCATACTTGGAAGAATATATATACGGATGAAAATAGTTGGAAGAATATATACGGATGAGAATAGTTGGAAGATGGATGAGAATAGTTGGAAGAATATATACGGATGAGAATAGTTGGAAGATGGATGAGAATAGTTGGAAGAATATATACGGATGAGAATAGTTGGAAGAATATATACGGATGAGAATAGTTGGAGGAATATATGCGGATGAGAATAGTTGGAAGAATATGTACGGATGAGAATAGCTGGAAGAATATACACGAATGAGAATAGTTGGAAGAATATATACGGATGAGAATAGCTGGAAAAATAAATACGGATGAGAATAGTTGGAAAAATATATACAGATGAGAATAGTTGGAAGAATACATACGGATGAGAACAGTACATTTGTACTCTGTTTCACATATATTGAGATGAGAATTGCAAAACAAACCCAAACATGCGAAACATTTACCATAGGCCTATACATCGTTTTATGCCACAGTGAGTCCCTATGCGAATGAGGGTGGACACAGACATCCAAAAACCTATGATTTCTAGATACAGGCCAATTATATAATTAAAAAAAAAAGTGGATTTTCTTTGCAGTGCACGTACATGCGTTACCATGCAATATGCACAAGGTATTAGGGCTATGTGCCCTGAAGACAAAGCATTGTTATTCAGGCTGATCATTGTAGAACATTTTACTTTCATTCTGCCAATGATTTTAGCGAGATCATACTAGTTTAAGTCTTTAGTCATATGACTAATTGCGTTAGTCACCTATACTAAAATATTCTAGTACATTTTAGACTAGTTCGGTTTGACAGTGAGAGAGAAAAGTCCTGAAGCTACAAAATACGAATATGTGTGTGTGTGTGTGTGTGTGTGTGTGTGTGTGTGTGTGTGTGTGTGTGTGTGTGTGTGTGTGTGTGATTACCTAATTGTGATTACCTAATTGTGTTTACGGGAAAGAGCCCAAAGCTCGTATCTTCCCGTCTCCTGATCGGTTCCATTTTTAGACTTAGTGATACTTATCATACCTGTCCTTAAAACTAAGGATTGAGATAGCATTAACTACCTCCTCGCTTAGCCAATTCCAATTATCAACTACTCTTACACTGAAAAAGTATTTCCTTACATCCTGCAAACAAGTTTTCTTACGAAGCTTCAAACTATGACCTCTAGTTCTAGAGCCAGCCATATCGAAATATCGATCCCTATCCACTCTATCATAACCATGAAGGAATTTAAAGACTGTCACCATATCCCCCCTTACTCTTCTAGCTTCGAGTGATGGCAAGTCTAATTCCCTCAGCCTCTCATCATAACCGAGATTGCGTATTTCTGGCACCAGTTTCGTGGCATGTCTTTGAACTTTTTCAAGCTTAGCTATGTGCTTTTTCAAGTGCGGATTCCAAAAGGGGGCTGCATATTCGAGTTTTGGCCTCACATAGGTTACATAAATATTTCTGAACATTTCCTTGTCCATGTGCCTGAAGGCTACCCTTACATTTGATAAGAATGCATATGCTGCCCTTACTACGCCATTTATATGTATTTCTGGAGACAAATCTGCCAGTATGTTTACTCCTAGATCTCTCTCATTTTCTGTCTCTTGAAGTTGTACTCCAGCCACCGAGTAGTCAAGCTTGGGCCTTCTTGCACTTGTACCCATTCTCATTACCTTACATTTTGAGGTATTGAATTTCATTAGCCACTTTTCTGACCACTCATGCAGATTATTTAGATCCTCCTGAAGTTCTCTACCATTGTTCTCGTTTTTTACTTTCTTCACAATCTTTGCATCATCTGCAAACATATTCATGAATGAATTTACACACTCTGGTAGGTCATTTACATATACAAGGAACAAAAGTGGCCCTAAAACTGAACCCTGTGGAACTCCACTACTAACTCTTCTCCATTCAGACACTGAGTGTCTTACTCTAACCCTCTGTTCCCTTCCTTCTAAGTAAGTTTTTATCCATTCCAAGACATTTCCATCTATTCTAGCCATTGATTGCAGCTTCCTAATAAGTCTCCCATGTGGAACAGTGTCAAACGCTTTCTGGAAGTCTAGGAATATGCAATCTGCCCAGCCCTCTCTTTCCTGTAAGATTTGGCTTACCTCATCATAAAATTCTAATAAGTTTGTTACTGTTGATCTTCCTTCTCTGAAGCCATGTTGCCTCACTGACAAAAAGTTGAAGGATTCCAAGTGAAGAGAGATATGT